>VWYK01044619.1:5585-19298 GCA_013399775.1 Semnornis frantzii | reverse complement strand
TTTTGTTTGGGGTTTATTTTTTTCTTCTCCATGCACTGTGTGTGGTTTCACTGTACAGCATTTAGACTTCTCCCAACACAAACACACTTAGCCATTCTTTGGGCATCACTATTCTTCTTCTGAGGCCAATCTCATTTATGGATAACACCACTTCAAGAAAATTAGATAATCTATTAAAATGAAGAAATTTCTTCATTAAAATGGTTCTCAAACACTGGCACAGGTATCTCAGGGAGGTAGTTGAATCCCCATCCCTGGTTGTATTTCAAAGAGGCAGAGATGCAGTGCAAAGGGCCATGGTTTAGCATCAGCTTTGGCAGAGTTAGAGAATGGTTGGACTTGATGATCCTTAAAGGTCCTTTCCAACTAAAATGATTCTATGATTCCATGTGACCAGGAATGAGTCCTTGTTCATTCCTCCTTCCTATACCTTGGGGGAAATCACCTGCAATGAAACTCATTTCCAGAGCACACAGAATGTCTTTGGGTGTTAAAGAATGACACATTTCTGCCTACGAGCTCTGGGCTGCTTTTGCTTAGCAGGGCTGTGCAGGCTGGGGCTGTACCTAGCTGTGAACAAAACCACCCCATCACTATGAAACCACTGGGACCATGGGGATAAAATGAAAGGATAGCTCTGCTGTGGGAGAAATTCATTTTGAGTGTGGCAGAAACAAACCAGGCTGCAGCTCCCTGATTCTGGAAGACACTGAAGTGGAGAGAGACAGAAAGAGAGTGAGAGAGTGTGCAATGTTTACTCTCTGTAAAAACCTGCACAAAACCCCACAGCAGTTGGTCTTGGAAACTGAGCTCTGGAAGAACAATTTCCAGGATTAACTAGTTAGGTGCAATATTAATGCTGGGGGCTTAGTCTTGATCTTAAATTTTGATTTGGACTCACAGACAGGCAATTCATTTAAATTAGGTACTATCAGGAGGGATGCTGTTGCAGCAGATTTCTCATCTGTTCATTTAGGACTAGCAGCAATGGTATCCAGTCAGGTTTATTTTAATTTATGGGTATATTCAGTCTTCTGCTCAGCAGGCAGAGCAAACATGGAATGGATCAGGGTTTTTCAGTATTATATTTCTGTCTGCTTTTCATTTTGTGGCACTTTCTTCTAAGTATCTGGCCCACAAACACAGCTGGAATGAATGGTAGAAGCAGGAAAATTTCCAGACTGTTAAAGCTGATCAAAACCCAACTCACCTGGACGTTGATAGAATTTCTTTCTTTACTGACAAGGTTCCCACAGTCTACAGGTAAGAATCTTTATCTATGTCAGTATTCTGCAGAGTAAGTCCATTCTCTTGGCTATAAATATGTGCTCCACTCTAAAAGGGCTGTAGACAGGTTGAAACAAGTACAGGGGAGACCCACAAAGATGATCCAGGGGCTGGAGCACCTCTGCTGCTAGGATAGCCTGAGGGTGTTGAGGTGGCTCAGCCTAGAAGAGACTCCAGGGGAACCTTAAAGCTGCCTTCCAATAGCTGAAGGGATCCTACAGGAGGGCTGCAGAGGGATTTTTTACAAGAGTGTCCACCAATAGGACAAGGGGAAATGGATTTAAGTTGAAGGAGGAAAGATTTAGATTGGATCTTAGGAAGAAATTCTTCACTACAAGGCTGGAAAGACTCTGGAACAGATTGTCCAGGGAGGTTTGGATGCCCCCTGCCTGGAGATAATCAAGGCCAGGTTGGATGGGACTTTGAGCACCTGCTCTAGTTGAGAGGTGTCCCTGCCCATGGTAGTGAAACTGGATTGGATGATCTCTAGGGTCTCTTTCAGCCTGGCCATTCTATACTGATTCTATCAGTTGTAGTTGACTTCCTCTGTAAGCTACCTATCCCCTCAGAAAAGGGGTAACACTAGAGAGGAAAAGAGGGTAACGCCATCATATTAGCTGAGAGCCTTATCCCACTCCAAGGGTTTGGGCTACTGCTGAGTGAGGGTTCTTGCTTCATTACCCCTGCCCAGAAAGGCTGCTTTCCTTCCTCTGCTGCAGCATCCTCAGCAGACAATGAAAACCTTACACAAGCAGCCTGCTATACTAAGAAAGGACCTTGCCGACTTGCTCTTTATTTCACAAAGTTTCTGTATTGAATCCTGGGGATCCTGTTCTGTTATTGCTATTGGCGAGACAGGTTTTCATGTGCAGTATTTCCCAGACCTCTGACTCCCCTTTAATGACCTGGGTCCCTGAGCTCTTTTGCATACATCTTACATTTCCTTGTATGAAGCATATGGAATTTGCTGGAATAAAACCAAGACCCTTCTACAATGTTAGCATGCAAACAATAAGATTTGCCAAAAGAAACGGACTGAGCTTGCAAAACGAATCATTGTGAGCTCAAGTGCCATGTTAAGGCAGTCCCCTCAAGGTTGTGCATACTTCCATGCACATAAAAGTGTGTTCACCACGGACATCACCTCCTCTTTCCCACAGGAGCTGTGGTCATGTCCCCCAAGGCACTGCTTGTTGTGTGGTCAGTTTGTTGTACCGCTGCTGCTCACCGTGAGGTTGCACACTGTGCCTGCCCCCAGCTTGTCACATTCTACTTGCTGCAGTGCTCATCACTCGGCTGCTCCAGAGCTTTCCAAGTCCTGAGAAGCCTGTCTGTAAGAGCAGGGAGTGCCACTACTCTTTTGGGGGGACCAAGGGAGCAGATGGATAGAAATGCAGGGTGCAGTTACAGCAGTTGTGGTCACTAACAGCATCACAGAATGGTAGGGGTTGGAAGGGACCTCTGGAGATTATCTAGTGCAACCCCCCTGCTCTAGGATCACCTAGGGCAGGTTGCACAGAAATGTATCTAGGTGGGTTTTGAACGACTCCAGAAATGATGACTCTCTGGCAGCCTGTTCCAGTGCTCTACGCAGCCTCAAAGAAGTTCCTCCTCATATTTAGATGGAATTTCCTATGTTCAAGTTTGTGCNCCCTGCTCTAGGATCACCTAGGGCAGGTTGCACAGAAATGTATCTAGGTGGGTTTTGAACGACTCCAGAAATGATGACTCTCTGGCAGCCTGTTCCAGTGCTCTACGCAGCCTCAAAGAAGTTCCTCCTCATATTTAGATGGAATTTCCTATGTTCAAGTTTGTGCCCATTACCTCTTGTTCTGTCACTGTGCACCTCGGAAAAAAAAAGACTGGCCCCATTCTCCTGACACCACCATGTAAGGGTTTGTAAGCATTGGCAAGATCTCCTGTCAGCCTGCTCTTCTCCAGTCTAAGAAGCCCCAAGTCCCTCAGCCTTCCTTCATAACAGACATGTTCTACTTTCCTCATCACCTTCATAGCTCTTTGCTGGACCCTCTCAAGCAAGGCCCTGTCTCTCTGGAACTGAGGACCCAGAACTGGACACAATGCTCCAGATGAAGCCTCCTAAGGACAGTAGTGGAGCAGGAAAACAGCTTACAGCTAATGAACTCAAATGCCATATAGCATCCAATAAAACCCTGCACAACCTCAGTCAAACATCTAGGTCAGAACCACGTCTGCCATTAATGTACACAGAGACAAAGCTAAGAGCAAATCAGGAATTTGTGAAGCTGAGCCTTCTGCTTAGGATGAATTGCTGGATAGAGTGGGTGCAACTTTACAGTATTTAGGTAGCATCTCACATCTGCAAACAAATACATCAGAAGAGAACCCCACCATCACCTAGAAAGTTTGGACCAGATGATCCTTGGGGTCCTTTCCAACCTGGCATTCTGTGATTCTAAGAGTTCTTACCAGCACATTTCTCAACTTGGCTGTCTCAGTTGCACCTATACTGCATTTCAGTCATAGAACTTTATGTCTGGTCTTACTTTTAAGACCTTGAGATACAAAGAGCCTTCTGAAACTGAACTGAGACTTTGTCAGGTCACTTGCTGATGTGGTTGAATATGTTTGGTATCATACTTCCATGTAGATAAGGTAGCTACCGGAATGGAAGCAGGCAGAAAGAGAAATGAGGCTAAAGGAAAGGGGCTCAAACTCTCATCATGAGTCCTGAATATAGTTTGTGAGTACTCTAAGGCCACACATCTTGCCTGCCAGGAAAAGAGAGTGACAGGCAGACCTTTAGAATAACCCTTTGTCCAGACTGAAATGCTAACAGGCAGGCTGACTCAGGAGAAGGAGGATTCAACTCCCTCCACAGTTGCTATTTTGCCCCACAGGCAGCAGAATGTCAAAACCCAGTCTGGGAGTTCCTGATGCTGCCTGTGAAGAAGCTCTGCTGATTTTATAGGAAGACAATAATGATATGACAGGAAATTGATATTGTTTGGGGGCAGTCATTTTCACCTGTAGCCTTTTGTGCTATTTTGGTCTTTGCTAGAGGAGAAGGTCCTTGGACTGTGCCACTTCAATTGACTGAGATTTATCTCCTAGAATTTTCTTTAATGCACCTTCAGAGTATTATGTAAAAATGGAATGAGCAGAGTCTGCTCCAGAGCTGTGTGCAAACAGACGTCTTGCAGTATCTTTCCAAGCCCCTATCCCCTGTTGGAAATATCAAAGCTGCAGTGTCCACTCAATGAGACTGCCAAAGTCACCTCTCATCAGCAAGGACAGCAGGACACAGCTTTCATGGAGCAGGTCCAGTAATGACAACATCAACCCACGTTAGGCTCTTGGGTAGCAAGGCAAACTGCCAAGTGAATGTGAGCATGAGGAAAACAAAACTCCACCATCATGACCCATGGCTGATTTCAGAGGGACAGACATCTCCATCCAGGATTTCTATGCAAGATTAATTATAACCAAAGCGAAGAGAACTGTTCTGTACTTTTACTGAGCTCATTAGACATCAAGAAGGAAATGCTCCAAAAAGTACTAAATTACCTAAAGGATTCATTAAAAAAATATTTTAACTTATGCTACTTAATGGTCTGACCTGGTCTGAAAAATGCATACATTTGGTAATTACACTAAACTGAGTGGCAATGTTGAGCTGCTGGAGGGTAGGAATCATAGAATGGGAAGGTTGGAAGGGAGCTCAAGGATCATCTAGTTCCAACCCCCTGCCATAGGCAGGGACACCTCACACTAAAACAGGCTGCTCAAGGCCTCCTCCAACCTGGCCTTGACACCAAACAGGTGACCCTGCTTTGGCAGAGGGGTTGGACTTGATGGTCTCTGGAGGTCCCTTCCAGCCCATAACATTCTGTGACTCGCTGACTTAGGAAGACCCTTTCTTTTCTCAAGATCTCAGTCAGTCTGCTTGAGCAACTGTACCATATAGGACTTTCAAGAAAATCAGAGGAAAATGAAACCATCAGGGCAGACAATCTTGTTTAAGAGCTGTATCCCAAGTGATGTGAAGTCAAAGGCCCCAAACACTCCAGCAGCAACATGAGGTCACAGATCGGGAGGGAATCTCTCCACAGGAACAGCCTGTCTCACAAGCCCAGGAGCAGCATGCAATGTAACAAATGACTTGCAAGGAAACAACAGAAAAAGATGAGATGTTTCCTTTCACCTTCTCAATCACAGCTGCTGACAGAAATTACCCTGCCCAAAGGGCTCCAGGTCACTTCAAGCTATTTGGTGAGCCAAATCCAAGGGTTCCTAAACAATTTTAATAATAGAAAAGTGTTCAGCTTCTGATGACATCAGATTTATCTCTGAACCAGGTGGGGAAAAAACCAAGTTTGAAAGAGCAAAGACTCTGTTTGATGCATATTGCTCTGGGAAACACAAGCAACCCTGGGGGAGAGTGGAGAAGCAGCAGAGAAGGTAATTGTATATGGTTATAGCAGTCCAACACACCAAAGCTGTTTAAGAAGCCAAGTTACAGCTACAGTGGAGATGCCTGGAAGTCACAACAGGAGCCTTGACCCTGGAAAATACATTTTCCATGAAGCTTCAAGAACAAGTCTCATAAGCAGAAGACCTAATAAAACCTATGTGAAGAAAATGAGTGAAAAAGAAAAATGAAAAAAAGAAAAAGTGGAATTTGGTGTTTTCAAGTCAAATGCTCTATTTGTAATTCCTGAACTCCCATCTACATATTGTGCAGGAAGGATGGAGAGGGACCTGTCATAAAGGTGTCTAGAGGCAGGACAAGGGAGAATAGTTTGAAGCTGAGGGAGAGTAGGGTTAGACTGGATCTTAGAAAGAAGTTCTTCAGTACAAGGGTGGTGAGACTCTGGAATAGGCTGTTCAGAGTGGTTGTGGATGCTTCCTCCTTGGGGTGTTCACAGCCAGGTTGGATGAGGCCTTGAGTAGCTGAGTCTAGCTGAAAGAGGTTCCTGCCCATAGCAGGGGGGTTGGAAAAGCTGATCTCCAAAGGGCCCTAAGTCATTCTATGATTTCATGGAGGGGGGGAAAAAAAAAACCCAAAACCCCCAAAAAACCCTCTCTAGGCAATACAAGTAAAAATAGGAGAAATGCCTCAGATCCAGGTTTCCAAAGGTATCTAAAGACAGAACAAGTAGGTAAAAAAACCCAAACACTCAGGGCGAAGTGATTCCATACTTTCCTTTGAGATTTCCCATGTAGGTAATTTTCAAAGCCTCACTAAAAGCCCAGCTACAGTTTTACATATGGAAATACCTTGGAGGACATGGACCAACATTCCCTAGACTCTTTTCAAATTAAAATGTGTCTTCTCACATTCATGGGTTAGAAATTTAGCCCTGAAATCAAAGACTGAAAGGATTAAAAGCTGAGTTTCAAATTGATGTGCTCCATTTGTAGGCAATTGTAGGTTCTGTTAAGAAACAGAACCTGGAAGCAATAAAAAGTTGTTCTGAAATTTCTAGCAGGAAATTCAAGTGGACCTAAGTAATAGAAATTTAAATTGCATTTTGTCCAGCTTTATTTGATTATGAGAAATGATGCAAGATGATAGGGGAATTATAAAAATGCATTTTGAAATATTTTGACTTTTGGAATTCTACATTCATGCCATCACCAGCCTACATCCACATTGTCTACATGAGGTATGGGCCATTGTTTTCATCATCTTGTGGTGGCTTTTGCATGACAATGACTCCTAGCAGTAGTTGTTGGCAGTTTTGAAGGTTAATACTGTGAGAGAAAGATGTGCTGGAGCCAACAGGGATGAAGCTGCTGCTGCTCCATGCCCCCAGGTCTAGCCAGCAGCAAGACTGAAGGTGTGTTTCCAGCAGGCACAGGCACCACAAAAGTACAAGTGGGCAAGCACAGAGCACTGACAGGAAGGCTGCCTGGTGTGTCCTGACCAGCCCACTACCTACATGCCAGATTTTTATCTCCTTACTCCTTCATGTTCCCACGTCTCCACCTCCCCAAATAACCTAACCCCCTCGTAAAGGCTCCTAAACATCCCATCATAAATCCTGTGCCACTGCAAACTGATTTTCCCCTCAGCAATGGGCTGGGAGCACCTGTCAGGGTTTTATTTGGGCTCCTCCTCCTACCATTGTGTCTACAATGAAATCCCAGGATCACTAAGGTTGGAAAAGACCTCTGAGATCATCAAGTACCACCAACAACCCATCTGCTGGTTCAGGGCCATGAGCTACCCAGTAACAGAGAACAAAAATGCTACCTACTCCTTTGGGGGAGTAAAACCAGAAAAATGCTGCACACTGATTACAAGTTCAAAGGGGGGTTCTATTTACTAGCACAGATGTAGAGAAGGCATTCAGAATGAGCACACCGAGCCAAGCTTACCAGATGAAAACCTCTAGAACACTCCACCCCTCCACCCTCAGCAGGACTGAGAGCAGGCCAGAGCTGCCCTCCCCACCTCAGGGCTATGAGGCCTCAGCAGGCCTCATGACACAGCTCAGAGCTGCCTGCCAGCTGGGAGCCAGCTCCCACACACAGACCATGAGAGAAGTGGGGATCCAAGTCCTTCCCAAAGAGGGAAGTGCAGGGACCCACGAAGTGAGGGGAGGAGAAGCAGAGAGAGGAGAGAGGTATCGGCAAGGCAGTGATTTATAAACTGTGATACCAGGAAGCAGAATAGAAGAACAATGTTACAACACCCTGGGGTGGCCAGATCCCTCCCTTGGGGCTCTGTCTCTTTTTTGAAGGACTTTGTCTCTGTGGTCTTCTTAAAAGGGCAGCTAGCCCAAACCAACATCACTCAAGGCCACTGAACCATGTCCTTAAGCAGGGTGGGAGTTGGTCTCTTCCCCCTAGCACCAGATGAGAGGAAATGGCCTCAAACTGTACCAAGAGAAGTTTAGCTTGGAGATGAGGAAAAATTTCTTCGCTGCAAGTGTGGTCAGAATCACTCAAGCTGGAAAAGCCCCTCAGGATCATCAAGTCCAACCAATAACCCTACTCTATGAGGTGCACCCTAAACCATGTTCCCAAGCACCACATCCAAATGACTTTTAGACACACCCAGGGTTGGTGACTCAGACACTTCCCCGGGCAGCCCATTCCAATGTCTGAACTGGAACTGAATTCCTGGGATTGGAACATGCTGCCCAGGGAGGTGGTGGAGTTGCCAGCAAACAAAACAGTGTGAACGCGGCATTGGGAACATGGTTTAATGGCCACGGTAGTGCTAGGTTGGTGGTTGGACTTGATGATCTCAGAGGGCTTTTGCAATCAAAATAATTCTATGGTCTACATTTTTGTTTGAACACTTCCAGGGCTGGTGACTCCAAGTCCTCCTCTGGGGCTAAACTCCAGCACTTACTCTTTCACCCAATAACCCCTCCCTAGCAGAGAAGGGGCATCAGGAAAAGGAGGAGACCCACAGGGCAAAATCAAAATGGATTTGATGAAATAGCCAAATTAATATCCATGTCAATATAAAGCCATACTCAGCCCAGCACTCACAACATCCAGGCAGGCAGGCAGTTCTCAAAAGCATGAAGAGGAGCTCAAATGGAAAGCTTCCCCTTCTCTAGCAAACTTCCACTTTTATAGTGGTTGTGGTGCTCATGGGCTGGGATGCACCTACAGCCAACTGCAGTCAGCTGTGCTGGCTGACCCAGAGCTGCTGATTGCCTGCAGCCCACAGCTGGCCTGGGTTTCTGTCCCACTCAGACCAGGACACAGTGGCCGAGCTCCTCTGTGGGGGTTCAGAGAGTTTTTCTCACACCCTTCAGCAGACTCTAAGTAAGTCTATAAGCAGTGTGAAATGCAGTTCTGTCTGACAGTCAGCCACAAAGATCTGCTGAAGAACTCCATCTAGGGAAAGTCATATCTACTTTCACTGCAAAGGGATTGAATTCTGTTTCTTTGTACACATTCTAAGAAGCTGTTATACTGAATGGTAGAATAGTAGAGATTGAAAGGGACCTCCAGAGATCATCCAGTCCAAATCCCTTGCCAGAGCAGGGAGGTTGGACTTGATGACCTTTGAAGGTCCCTTCCAACCCCTACTGTTCAGTGATTTTCTGATAACATTTGACCTGAGTAGAAAACATCTCAAACAGATTGCACTGCAGTGCCATGAAATCTGTGTCTGTAAACACCTTGGTGTATATTTCTATGCACACACATGTAGATTTACTAAATCACAGAATGGCTTCAGTTGGAAAGGACCTGCATAGGTCATCTAGTCTATCCCCCTTTGTAGTCACCAAGGACATCCTCAACTAGATCAGGGTGCCCAGAGCCCTGTCCAGCCTCACCTTGAGTATGTCAAGGGATGGGCCCTCAGCTACCTCCCTGGGCGGCCTGGGCAGCCTGTTGCAGTGTTCCAGCACCCTCATGTTCCAGAATTTGTTCCTAACATCCAATCTAAATCTGCTCTTCTCTAGTTTAAAGCCATTTACCCTTGTCCTATCCCTACAGGCCTTTGGAAATACATAGGTATTAAACTCCATGTCCATTAGCAAAAGGGATATCACAGCTTTGTGATGATTAATGGCTCTGCAAAGTTGACTTTGGTGCAGACAACCCAAACCCCTGTGTACACCTTTAATCAGGAGGCACACCACATTTAGCCTCATTCATCATAATTAGCTGAGGCAATCTCAACATGATAATGCAGGCTCTGGCATTGATTTCAGTTGTTTGTTTGTGTTAGAGGAAACATTCTCCATTTCTCATCATACCTACTTTGCACTTGACCTTTTAATCAAAGTGTTCACAACCATTTCTTTTCATCCTGTGCATGCTTGTGGATTACTTTTGCTCATGGTTGCTGTGTTGCCAGGTGCTGAGTAGCCAACAGCCAGAAGGGATGACTGGTTACCATGATAAACAGCTATTCATAGGACCATAGAGTGGCTTGAGTTGGAAGGGATCTTTCAGATCCAACATCCCTGCCATGGGTAGCGGCACCTTCCATTAGACCAGGTTACCCAAGGCCCTGTCCAACCTGGTCTCCAGGGATGGAACATACACAACTTCCCTGGGCAACCTGTTGTGTCTCACCATCCTCACTGTGAGACTTTTTTCCTTGTGTCCAACCTAAATCTCCCCTTTCAGCACAGGTATTCCCTCTCATCCTGTCATTACAAGCCCTTGTAAAAAGCCTCTCCACAGTTTTCATGTAGTCCCTTTCAGGTACTGGAAGGCTGCTCTAAGGTTTCTCTGAAGCCTTCTCTTCTTCAGGCTGAACATCCTCAAGGCCCAGCTTTTAATTTTTTTTTCTTTCAGATTAATGTTAAAAAAACCCCAAAAACTGAGAGAAAAAGAGAAAAGAAAAAAATCCATAAATCTGTTTAAAACTTTACTCCAAGGTACCTTCCAAAGGCTGGATTGAAAAGAAACCTGATCTGCTATAAAGAGAGATAGTTACAGCACTCTAGGCAGTGAAATCTTGCTCTTCCTCAATATACAAGGAGAATATTGATAGTGGAACTCGATTATGAATGACAGAGAAAAGAACTGAAAATTAATCTGAATAAAATGAGGGCCATCGATCATTGTCAACAACTCTGAAAAGAAAAAAAAAGAAAAGGGAAAAAAAAAGAAAGAAAGAAAACTGCAGCTCAGCATATTTGGGAAGATAATTGAAAAGCAGAACAATGACTCTGCTTGAATAACCATTTGGGTCAGACAGAAAGCAGACAATAGGAGTCAGGGAGAAAAGAACCAGCTTGGCCATGAATGGGTTTGCAAAACTAGGAGTGAACAAAGGAGTTTTCTTCTCCTTATAAGCAATGGCAACTGCACTTGGGACAACCATCATGGAACCATCTCACAGAATCACAGAATGGATCAGGTTGGAAGGGACCTCAGAGCTCATCTCCAATCTCTCCACCATGGGCACGGACACCTCTCAACCAGACTCAGCTGCTCAAGCCTCATCCAGTCTGGCCTCAAACACCCTCCAGGAAAGAGGCATCCACAACCTTCCTGGACAGCCTATTCCAGAGTCTCACCAGCCTTGTACTGAAGAACTTCTTCCTAAGATCCAGTCTAACCCTGCCCTCACTCAGTTTCAAACCATTCCCCTTCATCCTGTCTCAAGAGTCTCTCATAAAAATCCCCCTGCAGCCTTCCTGTAGGCTCCCTTCTGAAACCCTTTGTTGAAGCTAATATTCAGCTACTTCAGTAGTAAACAAATGGCAGAAACTAAAGACAAATTCCTAACTTTTCATCACTTCTGAAAATAACCTAAACCCCTTTGTACATGCATACATAGCCCCATCCTTACAGCACATGCATCAGCTTGAAGATCCTTAAAGAGGAGTGTGGAATGCAACCAGCTGGTCTCAGTCTACCTTTGCACCTGGCAAGAAGGGTGTGCATTAGTCTTCAGACTTAATCCACTTCAGCTGATGGATTTTCAAATGCTGGATACTGTCCTTGCTGTATTCCAGGTCAGGAGAAATATACAGAACTGACTCAAACAAGCAAAACTGCTCTGAGCTGCTGTCTGTCTGTGAAAATGGTGGCTTTCAGAGGACAATGTATTCACAGGAGCTCTCTCCAGAAATTTAGCATCTCACAGACACAATAAATGGATAGAGAATTCTACTTGTCACATTATTTTTTTCCATGGCTGCTATGTGAGATTGCAGCAGGCAGAGTTGATAAACAGCCAGTCCACATATCTCCAGCACTCCTTTTGGGACGTTAGTTGTGTCCAAAAATACAGTCTAGGGCAAAACTAGACTCCCCAGCTCTCCTGAAGCTACCCCCTTGCTGAGCCATGGAGGCAACACCCTTCTGAATTCTCCTACTCCTCCTTGCTGAAATGACAGAGTCTGCTAAAACCGCTGTGGCAAGGAGCTCCATCACCCTCTGTCACGTTTATTCTCCTACAGCACTCAAACTTTCTGACTGGGTTGCAGGATAGGACTGCAAAATAAATGTGCAATTTGACATTGGAAAGTGGTTTGGACTTTTCCATCGCCCTCTAAATCTCCTCTCCTTATTTTTTACACTGTTAATCACCTTGTTTGTGCTCCACAGAGTGGAAGCTTTCTAACTCTCTCACCACTGAGCAAAGCCCTGGTGTAGAGGGCTGACCTTGATTATTTGCTCATTTTGTATAACCACCAGCTGAAATGCCAGGGCTTGCTTCCAGCCTCACTTCTACATGTTTTACAGCCCGACACTGAAATTGCCTTCATTATTTCTGTGCTGTACCAAGGAGATCACAAAGGAAGTTCAGAACGCATCATCCTACACAGGACTCTCATTTATTCCCCTAGATTACTGGGGAACTTGTTTTGCCACGCTCTCACACCTGTAGGGATGAGGTAGGTTCATGTTTCCTAGAATTAGAACCTTACCTAGCTGAACTAGCTGTCTTTCCCCACACTTGCAGACTCCAGTCTGATCTAGCTGGAGTTTATGGCAGCTCAAATCACCCCATCTGACCAAATGTTCATGCTCGTTGTTAGTTGAGGCAGAGATTACAGCCAACCAGTTCACACTGGGATGGTTAATGTCACATCAGGGCTTTCATTAGCAACCCTACTCTGAAAATTCCTTCCAGGATGAAACATAATTGGCATGTCAGCTCAATACACAAAAGTCTTTCATAGAAAAGCTGAAGACAGTCTGATTCTTTTTTTAAACTGTCAGAAGAAGAAAAGCCAAAGCCAGCCAAAACTAAACTCTCTCGTACACACAACATAAAACCTTTTTCTTTGAAGTTTGCAGTCATTCCACTTAGGCTTTCTTCGTGAGATCTGTTCTTTATATTGGCAGAATGAGAGGTGCAGGAAAACTGCAAATTAGGGAGAGGACAGAGGTATCATGGCAAAGTCAGAGGAAAGCTGAATCTGTTCTGCTCCACTACAAGAGCCTGATGCACCACGACCTTTATCACTCATCTGGGTGAGGGGATTGAGGGTGCCCTCCAGAAGATTGTAGATGATGCTAAACTGGATGGAAATGTTGATCTACTGAGGGTAGGAAGGCTCTGCAGAGGGATCTGGACAGACTGGTTTGATGGACCAAGGCCAGCTGCATGAGATTTGACAAGGCTGAGTGCTGGGTCCTGCACTTGGGTCACAACAGCCCCATGAATGCTTCAAGCTTGAGGCAGATGACAGCACAGACTGGAAAGTGTCCCTAAAAAGAGGACATGGGAGTGTTGATCAGCAGCTGGCTGAAGATGTGCCAGTGTGTGTCCAGGGAGAGAAGAAGGCCAAAGGCAGACAGGCCTGGATCAGTAGTAGTGTGCAGACCAGGAGAAGAGTAGATCCTGTACTCAGCACTGGTGAAGCCACACCTTTAGTACTGGGGCACTCATTGCCATAAGGACATTATGGTGATAGAGCAGGTCCAGAGATGGGCAGCAAAACTGGTGAAGGACCCGGAAATATGGCTGGCGAGGGGGCGCTGAGGGGCTTGGGATTGTTT
>VWYK01044608.1:17480-27500 GCA_013399775.1 Semnornis frantzii | reverse complement strand
AAAGGTAATGCAGAAACACAACTCCCCTCCCAGAAATCAGAGACCCCAGGAGGGGCTCCCAACCACCCTTCCACCTTCTCCCCACCTCTACACCTTACCTCAAGGTTTGCCTTACATGCAAGGAGAATTTTGAGGATTGGCCAGGAGGGGTTAGAAGAAAAGTGGTTAGTGAGGTTACTCAGCAGAGAGGAGAAGGCAGAAGCTGCTAGACAGCCTGAGACACTGTGCCCCAGAGACACAGACTGTCTTATCTAATGTTTATGTTCTTAGTTTTATCCATCTCAGCAAGCCTATGAGCGAAGTAGACATCACCATTGTTTCCTTTTCACAGCCTATAATATAATCTTCTCTATTAAAATATTCCAGTTAGCCCAAACCAGCACACTAGGATCTTCTCCCACTAGGTGCTGCAGGGAGCAGTTGAAGGTGATTCAGCTGAAGGTGATCCCTTCTCACTGCAGTGAGGTTGGACTAAAGATGCCCATGGAAGGTCCTTTCCAACCCAAATCATTCTATGAGTTCCACAAAGATCCTCAAACTTGCTCCAGGGGATGGGTTTTGAACTTGACTTTGTAGTGTTGAGGCCCTGGGGGCATGGCAGAGAGTCCCAGAATCCAAAGAGCTCCAAGGTGATGGAGTCCAATCATGAAGCCAGCACTGTCAGGTCACCACCAGAGCAGAGAATCCTAAATCACAGCCTGGATTTGGCTGGGAAAGCTCTTACAGGTCCTCCAGTCCAACCATTCTCTACCTCTGCCAAGGCTGCTGCCAAACCATGGCTCTTAGCACCACAGCTCCAGGGATGGGGACACTCCGCCACCTCCCTGGGCAGCCTGGGCCAGGCTTTGAGAACCCTTTCAGTGCAGAAGCTTCTTCTCATGTCCAACCTAAACCTCCCCCTGGTGCAGCTTGAGGCCATCTCCTCTTGTCCTATCCCTTGTTCCTTGGAAGAAGAGACCAACCCCCAGCTGGCACCAACCTCCTTTCAGGGAGCTGTAGAGAGCCAGAAGCTCTCCCCTCAGCCTCCTCTGCTCCAGCCTCCATCCCCCCAGCTCCTTCAGCAGCTTCTTACAACTTCTCCAGGCCCTTCCCCAGCTTTGTTGCCCTTCTCTCCACGTGCTCCAGCCCCTCAAGGTCCTTCTGGCAGCAAGGGCCTCAAAACTGACCTCAGCATTCCAGCTGTGGCTTCACCAAACCTACCTGACCTCCTTCTGATGGTCCCTGGTACCCTCTGCTCCCTCTCCCTCCCTTTGTGTCCACTCACATCTCCATTGCCTTCCAGACTCAGGTACCAGAACTCCCTCAACTGCTCCTCACAGGACTTTCTGTTCAAGACCCCTCTGGAGCCTTTTTCCCATTCTTTGAACCTGCTCCAGCCCCTCCTTCCTGCAGTGAGGGCCCCAAAAGTTGTCAGTGTCATTGTTCATACCCTGCTTTTGATGACTGTTTCCTCTCTGGGGTCATTGACAGCAGCTCTGTGATTGCAGGGAGCCCTCTGACCCAGCGTGAGGTGGCAGCCCCCAGCAGCTGTGTGTCCTTCCCCGTTGCTGATGCTGCTGCTCCCCTCAGCACCCCAGTGGTGGAAAACACAGACTCACCCCTCTGGGACTTCCAGCAGCAAGCCAGGTGAGCAAGGTGGCCTTGCAAAGCCAGCTTGGGTGTGACAAGGACAAACTGAGGTGGCTTTGGCTGATTTTGCTTCTTCCCACCGCTCGCATCTCCCTGCTTCGTGTCAACCAGGTGGGGGAAAAGTTGTTTGTGGAGGGTTTGCTTTCAAGCCGACCTGAGGAAGAGTGGTTTGAGGTGTGCAGATCCTTGGCTGCTCAGAGCTGGGGCTGAAAGAGCTTAGAAGCAGGGAACCATTTAGGCTGGAAGAAGCCTTCAAGGTGATGGAGCCCAAGCATGGCCTCAGCAGTGCCCCAGGGCACCACCGACCTGTGGGCCTCAGCTCCACAGCTCCCAGACCCCTCCAGCCATGGTGGCTTCTGGATGATGGAGTGCAAGAATCAATCCAGCAGTGCCCCAAGGGCACCACCAACCCATGGCCCTCAGCACCATAGCTCCACAGCTCTCAAACCCCTCCAGCCATGGCCACTCCACCACTCCCCTGAGCAGGCTGGCACAGGCCTGCACAAGCCTCAAGGGGCACAGATTGTTCCTTAGGGACAACCTGAAACTCCTCTGGGCCAACTTGAGGCCCTTTCCTCTTGTCCTGTGGCTTGTTCCTTGGGAGAGCAGACCAAGCCCTGCTGGCTCTGAGCTCCCTTCAGAGCCACAGAAAGTCTCCCCTGAGCCAAGCTGTGGTTTCCCATCTATAGGACAGAGCCTGGAGAGCTTTTGGCAAGGTTAGGTAAGACTTGATCCAATTTATGGGATGCCCCTTCAGCTCATGGCTCAGATGCCCTCTGGGACTGCTCTTCTGCAGGCTCTCAGCCCCAGGCCTCTCAGCCTTTGCTCCTCACAGAGCTGCTCCAGGCCCCTCAGCCTCTCCCCAGCCTGCCCTGAACTCTCTGCAGCACTTCCCAGGCTCTCTGGCACTGGGGAGCCCAGAGCTGGCCCCAGCACTGCAGCTGTGGCCTCAGCAGGGCAGAGCAGAGGGGCAGCAGAACCTCCCTTGCCCTGCTGCTGCTGCCCACACACTTCTCAGTGGCCCCCAGGGCCCCTTATTGGCTCATGGGCACCTCCTTGTGCCCCCCAGCACCCCCAGCTCCTTCTGCTGGCAGCTGCTCCCCAGCAGGTCCCCCCTCAGCTGTGCTGCTGCAGGAGCTTGTCTGCCCAGGGGCAGGACCCTGCCCTGGCCTTGTTTGGCCTTCAGGAGCTTCCTCTCCACCAGCTTTCCCTGGTGCCAGCACAGCCTGAGGCTGTCCCCACTGCTCCCACTTGGGTCCCATCAGTGCTCAGAGCTGTATCTAAATTGCTTCAGAGCACCTCAGAAGCTCTTTTGTTCTGGACACCTCAGTTATCAGCTGGCTGCTTCCTTCCAGCAGTCACCTTCAGAGCTTTGTAGTCTGTGTTGGGTTTCCCCTCCCCTTAACTTGCTCTTTTTTCCTCTCCTGCATTCCATGACAAGTCCTGGGGTTTGTTTTTTCTTCCCAACAGGTTGTCCAAAGAGCTGCTGCTGGATCCACAGCAGACCTTGGTCTTCAAAGTGTGGCATAAAGCAGGTAAAGCTTTGCTGAGAGGGTTGGAGTAAATGACCTTGGGAGGTTCCCTTCCAACCCAAACCGTGCTGTGGTTGAGAGGAGTTGTCCTCTGTCAGCCCTTCCCTTGGGTGACTTGGATTGAATGAAGTCTTTCATTGCCTTGGGTCTGCAGCTCCCTGAGAGGAGTTTGGAGCCAGCTGTGGCTTGGGCTTCTCTCCCAAGGACCAAGTGACAGGGCAAGAGGAAATGGCCTCAGGTTGCCCCAGGAGAGGTTTAGATGGGATATGAAGAACAATTTCTACCTCTTCAGGGTTGTCCAGGCCTGTGAGGAGCAGCTGAGGGGGCAGGGTTGAAGGTGGAGAAAAGGAGCCTGAGGGGAGACGTCGTTGCTCTCTGCAGCTCTCTGCAGCTCTCTGAGATAAGGTTGGAGCCAGCTGGGGCTTGGTCTCTTCTCCAAGAAATAAATGACAGCACAAGAGGGAACAGCTTCAGATTGCCCCGGGGCTGGCTGAGGTTGGGTGTGAGGATCAATTTGTGCCCCTTGAGGGTTGCCTAGGCCTGTGCCAGGCTGCCCAGGGCAGTGGTGGAGTCACCATCCCTGGAGGGGTTCCCAAGGGGCAGAGCTGCGGTGCCCTGGGGCACTGCTGGCTTCAGGGTTGGACTCCACAATCTGAAGGTTCTTCTCCAACCAAAACCACTTCCATGTCTCTGGGGTTGTGTCTCTGGGGCCATTTGCAGATCTTTGGGGTTCACTTTAATTTTAATTTGTGTATTTTGTTGTTTTCTCCTCCTTCTTCCCCAGAGTCCGAGCGGGTGATAGGGTTTGCATCTGTGGACCTCTCTCCTCTCCTCTCTGGCTTCCAGCTGGTCTGTGGCTGGTACAACATCCTGGACTTCAGTGGGCAGTGCAGAGGGCAGCTCAAGGTTGCTGTGTCCCCTCTGCAGGACATCACTCACCTGAAAGAAGAGAGGCAGGCAAGGATCCGGGCCCAGCCAGTGACCCCTTCAGTAGGTGCTGCAGATGCCTGCCCCTGCAGAGGCATGGAGCTGGGCTGGGAGGAGGAGACCTTTCAGATTGTGGAGGGCAACCGTGTCCCCAGCACTGCCCCAGGGCACCACCAACCCATGGCCCTCAGCACCACAGCTCCACATCTTCCCAACCCCTCCAGCCATGGCCACTCCACCATTGCCCTGGGTAGGCTGGCACAGGCCTGCACAAGCCTCAAGAGGCACAAATTGCTCCTCAGGGACAACCTCAATCTCCTTTTGGGCAGCTTGAAGCCACTTCCTCTTGTGCTGTCATTTAGATCTTGGTCCCCAGCTGGCTCCAGGCTGCTCTCAGGGAGCTGCAGAGCCCCACAAGGTTTGCCCTCAGCCTCCTCTGCTCCAGGCTCAACCCCCCCAGCTCCCTCAGCTGCTCCTCACAGCTCCTCCACAGCCTTCTCCTGCTTCTCCAGACCCTTGCCCAGCTTCGGTGGCCTTCTCTGTGCCCTGCCCCAGCCCCTCAAGCTCCTTCTGGCACTCAGGGGCTCAACCCTGCCCCCAGGCTGCCAGCTGTGGCCTCCCCGGTGCCCAGTCCAGGAGGCACAATCCCTGCCCAGGCTGGTCCCCCAGCACAAGAGAGCCCTGGAGCTGCTGGACACAAGGAGAAGCTCTGCACAGGCTGGGTGGGGAGAAGCTGGCACAGACCACAGGGAGGTGCTTGAGGCTGCATCCCTGCAGGCAGACAAGGGCAGGCTAGAGGTGGCCCAGGGCAGCCTGCTCTGACTCTCTGACTGGAGGTGTCCCTGCTGGCTGGAGGAGGGTTGGGCAAGATGGCCTTGAAGGGTCCCTTGGAGGTCAGGAAGGCCTTGGAGGGTCCCTTCCAACCAGACACAATCTGTGACTCTGAACCCCCTGAGAACTGGAAGCTCTGAAGAAAAGTTTCACTTTTTCTTTGCTGGCTCCTCAAAAAACTGCTTCAACCTCTCTCCTTTCCTGTGTGCCAGACTCATGGTTGCTGTTGCTCTGTGCCCTAGGTCAGGGGCAGCTTCCCACTGCTCCCCAGGCTTGCTCCCAGCTCCTCCAGGCAGATGGGGACCACATTGGCCAAGGAAGTCTCTGTTCCCACTCTAGAGTGGTAAGTCCAGTGGCCAACTCAGAGGGTTGGAAGAGACCTCTGGAGCTCACCCAGCCCAGCAGGACACCCACAGCAGCTTGCCTAGGGGCACAATGCCCAGGGCAGGTTGGAAGCTCTGCACACAAGGAGACTCCACAACCTCTCTGGGCAGCCTGCTCCAGCCCTACAGCACCCTCACAACAAACAAGTTGCTCCTCATCTCCAGATGCCAACTCCTGGGTTCCAGTTTGTGCCCCTTGCCCCCTGTCCTGTCCCTGGGCACCACTCAGAAGATGCCAGCCCCAGCCTCTTGCCCCCCACAGCCCCTTCAGCTCTTGCTGAGCACTGCTCAGATGCTCTCTGGGGCTGCTCTTCTGCAGGCTCTCAGCCCCAGGCCTCTCAGCCTTTGCTCCTCACAGAGCTGCTCCAGGCCCCTCAGCCTCTCCCCAGCCTGCCCTGGACTCTCTGCAGCACTCCCCAGGCTCTCTGGCACTGGGGAGCCCAGAGCTGGCCCCAGCACTGCAGCTGTGGCCTGGTAAGGGCAGAGCAGAGGGGCAGCATCACCTCCCTTGCCCTGCTGCTGCTGCCCACACTCTTCTTCATGCCCTGCAGAACACCTTTGGCCCTCTTTTGTGCCCACTGCCTCTTGTCCTTGCATCCTGGTCCCATGAATCCAGTCTGAATCTCCCTCTTGGAGTTTTAAACCATCTCCCTTTGTCCTATCCCAGCAGGGCCCTAGCACAGAAGTCTGTCCCCAGCTTTCTTCTTGGCCTCTTCAAGTCCTGCAAGGCTTGCCCAGGGAGGTGGTTGTGGCCCCATCCCTGGTCCCATTCCAGGTCAGGCTGTCTGGGGACTCTGAGCAGTCCTGATCTGGATGGGGATGTCCCTGCTGGCTGCAGGGGCCTTGGACTGGGTAACCTTCAGAGGGCCCTTCCAACCCCCTGCTCATTCTCCTGTTCTGAAAAGGTCTCCCAGGCTGAACAACCTCAGCTCTCAGCCTGTCCTTATGGAGAGGTTGCAGCCTTCCCCTCCTTGCTGTGAGCTCTGGATCTGCTCCAAGGGGTCCATGTCTGTGCTGTGCTGATGTTGTTGCAGCCAGAAGAGCCCTGCTGGCCCCCACAGGCCTCGGCACCAGGAGCACCTGCAGAACGTCCGCAGGTTCCACCAGTGTCTGCAGCAGGCAGCAGGCAATGCCCACAGGGCAGCCAGGATGGACTCCTCCTCCTCCCCATCGTCATCATCATCACGAGCTGCTCTTCTGACAGCCCTCAGGTAAAGCTCTCAGCCCAGAAAGTCAAAGGTTTGGAAGGTGGAGTTCTGGCATCTGAGTCTGGAAGGCAATGGAGATGTGAGTGGACACAAAGGGAGGGAGAGGGAGCAGAGGGTACCAGGGACCATCAGAAGGAGGTCAGGTAGGTTTGGTGAGGCCACAGCTGGAATGCTGAGGTCAGTTTTGGGGCCCTCGCTGCTAGAAGGACCTTGAGGGGCTGGAGCACGTGGAGAGAAGGGCAACAAAGCTGGGGAAGGGCCTGGAGAAGAAGAAGAGTCTGGAGAAGTTGTGAGGAGCAGCTGAAGCAGCTGGGGGGGTTGAGGCTGGAGCAGAGGTGGTTGAGAGGAGAGCTTCTGGCTCTCTACAGCTCCCTGAGAGGAGGATGGAGCCAGCTGGGGGTTGGTTTCTTCTTCCAGAGAACAAGGGATAGGAGAAGGGTTTCAGGTTGCCCCAGGGGAGGTTCAGATTGGATGTGAGAAGAAACTTCTGCACTGGAAGGGTTCTCAAAGCCTGGCCCAGGCTGCCCAGAGAGATGGTGGAGTCCTCATCCCTGGAGGTGTTTCAGAGAGGCAGAGCTGTGGTGCTGAGGCCCAGGGCTTAGGACCAGCCTTGGTAGTTAGGAAGTGTTTGGAGTGGATGGTCTCCAAGGGCTTTTCCAACCCAGCCAATCCTGGGCTTGGAATAGGAAGGATTAGGAGGGAAGCTCAGTGTGAGGCTGAGAGCCTGCAGAAGAACAGCCCCAGAGGGCAGCTGAGCCATGCTCAGCAAGAGCTGAAGGGGCTGTGGGGGGCAAGAGGCTGGGGCCGGCATCTTCTGAGGGGTGCCCAGGGACAGCACAAGGGGCACAAACCAGGAAGTCTCACCTGAAGGTGAGAAGCCACTTGTGTGGTGTGAGGGTGCTGTAGGGCTGGAGCAGTCTGCCCAGAGAGGTTGTGGAGTCTCCTTGTGTGCAGAGCTTCCAACCCCACTCTGGGCATTGTGCCCCCTGGGCAAGCTGCTGTGGGTGCCCTGCTGGAGCAGGGGGGGTGGGCTGGCTGAGCTCCAGAGGTCTTTTCCCACTTTCCCCTGTGTGGTTCTGTGGGTTCTGCAGGGCAGCTCCCTCCAGGGCAGACTTCTGCTGCTGCTGGGGCAGAAACCAACCCAAGGCAGGGACACAATTCCAGCTGGGAAGGGCATCCCTGGGGCTGCTGGGCAGGCAGAGAGCAGGAAGCTTCTGTGTCTGGGTAGCCTCCACACACAGCTTCCTGGACTGGGGCAGCTCTGCCATGGGTTGGTGGTGCTGGGTTTTGGTTGGACCCTTCAGTTGGACCTTAGGCACAGCTGCCACCCCCAAGGTCTCCAGATGCCAAAGTGCCTAAGCTTGGTGGTGCTTTATGCTGACCCAGCTGAGCTCCTTGAGCTTGGGCAGCAGCTCTGCAGCAGGAGCTCTGCAAGCTTCTGAGGGGATCCCTGCCCTGGCAGTGCCACCTAAGGGTGCTGTTGTCACCTGCCTTGGCTTGGGGGTGCCCTAAATGAGCCTCTCTGCACCCACAGCTTTGCCCAGCTGAGGTTCTCCAGAGCTCCCTTCCCACCTCACCATGCTGAGGTCTGTGCTCAGGCCTGAGGCTCCATCAGTGCTGGTAGGCAGTGAGGAGCAGCAGCCCCAGCAGCATTCCCAGCTCTGCACTGAGTACTTTGCCCTCTCCAGCTCTGCCCATCCATCATCCAACACACCCTGGTAAGCCAAAGGTCCTCTGAGGTGGTTTCCAGAGAGAGAAGCAGCAGTTTGGTGAGGGGTGGGAAGGGGCCTGTGGAGCTCACCCACTCCTAGCCCCTCCTGCTCCAGCAGGGCACCCACAGCAGCTTGCCCAGGGGCACCATGGCCAGGGAGGGTTGGACCCTTAGAGAGAACTTTAGGTCTTCCCCAGGGAGAAATGCTCAGAGGTTTGTTAAGCTCAGCCAATGGTTCTTGGGATTGTGACTTCTGGTGGAAGGTCACCTCCAGTCCCTGGTGTGGGGCCAGCTCCAGTCCCAGATCTGTGCTTCCAGTCCCAGATCTGTGCTTCCATGACCAGCTCCAGTCCCTGATCTGTGCGTCCATGACCAGCTCCAGTCCCAGATCTGTGCTTCCATGACCAGCTCCAGTCCCAGATCTGTGCTTCCATGACCAGCTCCAGTCCCAGATCTGTGCTTCCATGACCAGCTCCAGTCCCAGATCTGTGCTTCCATGACCAGCTCCAGTCCCAGATCTGTGCTTCCATGACCAGCTCCAGTCCCAGATCTGTGCTTCCATGACCAGCTCCAGTCCCAGATCTGTGCTTCCATGACCAGCTCCAGTCCCAGATCTGTGCTTCCATGACCAGCTCCAGTCCCAGATCTGTGCTTCCATGACCAGCTCCAGTCCCAGATCTGTGCTTCCATGACCAGCTCCAGTCCCAGATCTGTGCTTCCATGACCAGCTCCAGTCCCTGATCTGTGCTTCCATGACCAGCTCCAGTCCCAGATCTGTGCTTCCATGACCAGCTCCAGTCCCAGATCTGTGCTTCCAATCCCAGATCTGTGCTTCCATGACCAGCTCCAGTCCCAGATCTGTGCTTCCAATCCCTGATCTGTGCTTCCATGACCAGCTCCAATCCAGCTTCCTTTGGTGAAGTTCAACCCTTGCCCATACTTAACTCCAGCCTGAGTTTCAGACCCACTTCTCCTTGCTCAAAGTGAGCAACCTCTACACCTCCCTGCTGCTCCACTCTTGTCTCCCTATCCCTACAGGCTGCTGTCTGGGATGCAGCAAACCAAACTGAGCTTCATTTTGGTCCTCTTAACCAAATTTCTTACCCCTCCTCACAGGCAAAACCTGAGTGAGCTGGATGAGGTTCAAAGGTACTTCAGGCAGAAGCTCAGCAGGTCTCTACCTGACTTCACATGCAGGCCGTGTCGTGAGCAGCAAAGGAGTGACCTGCAGGGCTCAGGGAGCAAAGCAGCAGATCCCAAAGGATCCCATCTGTTGGAAAGGTCCAACCAGCTGGTCTGCCAGGTCAGCAGCCTCATCAATGGTGAGTTGGCACTTGGGCTGGGGATCTGTGGTCAGCAGCTGCCTTCAAGTGTTTTCAGATTTCTGAGGCAGCTGGGACCAGTCCCTGGGGGTTGTTTCTCAGCCTGGGTTGGGGCACTGGGAGACTGCTTCAGAGAGGCTTTGAAAGACCTGTCAGGAGCACAGTCCTGAACCCCAGCATGGGGAGGTGAGAAGGGACCTCTGGAGCTCAGCCAGCCCAGAGCACCCACAGCAGCTTGCCCAGGGGCACAATGCCCTGGGAGGGCTGGAAGCTCTGCACACAAGGAGACTCCACAACCTCTCTGGGCAGCCTGCTGCAGCCCTACAGCACTCTCACACCAAACAACTTTCTCCTCATCTCCAGATGCCACCTTTGGGGTTGCAGTTTGTGCCTCTTACCCAGGGCACCCCTCAGAAGATGCCAGCCCCAGCCTCTTGCCCCCCACAGCCCCTTCAGCTCTTGCTGAGCACTGCTCAG
>VWYK01044606.1:91512-101567 GCA_013399775.1 Semnornis frantzii | reverse complement strand
TTTTTTTTTTTTTTGTGGAAACACTTCAATCTTTCAAGCAAAACTTAAGTGTTAACACCTAAGGGGTGGTGCTGTTTCTTTCTTTCAAAATAACTGACAAGATTCTGAGTTTATCCCCTTCACATCACAAAAGATCTGTGAGTTTCTCTGGTTTCTTTCTTTTGAACCCAGACATGCAGCCCTTGGAGGACTCGTTACAGATTGGTGTTGTGACCTTGTCAGGTGCTTTGTGTGTTTAGTTGTGGTTCCCTTTGCTTCCTCAGGAAAGGACAATACTTTGGCCTTTCCTTATATTGCTCTTATGCAGCTGACACACTATTGAGCCAGTAATAATTCCAGACATTTTAGATCTTGTCTCGTTGGTTACTTTCAGTTCACACAACCCAAGTGCTAACAGGTTCTCTCTGTGCTTACCTTAGTTTGAAATTTCTTACAGGATTTCAGCTGAACAAAAAGAATTAGTCAGATGTGAATTCAGTTAAGGACTTGAGCCGAGTGGAGCCTCAAATGCAGCAAGACAAATGTCGAATGCACGCTGCCTTGTAGAATTAGTGTCCATTGTATATTTAGACTACTTAAGTGGCTGGTGATGATGGTGAAGATGCACAGTGAATAAAGCAAAATGAAATACTTTATTGATGCTCATTGAGCAACAGAGTAAATGACCCTTACCAGGTAGAGCTGAAGATACATTATTTGAACTGGAATGCATCTCGATCTTAAATATTTTTTGTTTATTTGTGTTTGAGGTACAAATAAAAAGGGACTGGTGCCCATTGTGGATAGCTTCCATCCAGTGTATTATATAGACTGAAAGTCTTTCAGTAATAAACAGCTCCAAGTGTGGTGGCATGTTGGCAAAAGAAGAGTAGTCCTGAGAGAGAGTTCATATTAAAATTCAAAACCTTAAAAAGTGGAGTGGGGAAATGGTTTGAAAAGGAATGAACAGAACTCACCGTCTAGCGTACTGTAAAGACAACGAAAGAATTACTGTTGCCACTTGATCCTTTGTGTGTGGGGTGAAAACCGTAATTTATTTCTGTGAGATTTCTGAGCAACCAAACCTGACAATGGAAACTACTAAAGAGGTGGGCTGCTGTTTTTAATGAGCAGCTTCTGTGGAGAAAACAAGAACCTACAGAGCTTCATGGTGTCAGCAAATCTCAGTCTGTGCACAGATGTGTGCCCGAGTGCACTCATGTACCACTTTTCTTTATTTGCTTTTTCTTAAAAAAGAAACACTGTATAAACAAGGCTCACAGTAGAAATCAGAGCAAAACTAAATTATATTTAAAGTGGGAACTTGGGAATCTCAGGGCTGGGTTCTGTGTGGAATATTAATGCTTTGTTTTCCTTCTTGTTTCCGAGTGCTTTTTCTAACCTTGTCGGTTGAAATTCTTTTGAGCCTGGAAGCTATGTGAGCTGAAGTGGGTGCTGGAAGGACAGCAAGCAGTACATGAAGAAAGTGGGACACAATTCCCCAAGCTCTTGTTTTCTGAGGACTCAGAAGAAAGATCTGAGTTTGCCAACACAGGTGAATGGCATTAGGCAATATATGGGAGCCAAGGTTTCTGTTAGAAGAACTGAATTTGTGCTGCATTGCACTCTGGGGCCCTTGTAGTTGCTGCGCGCTTACAGCAGACTGGGAAAGCTGCCCTAAGTCTGTGTTTTGTAGCATCAAATGGTAGGAGGGAAGGGGTGGCCTTGTGGAATGATGGAATGATTGAGGATATAGTTGTCACACCTGCATTTCTCCCTCTCATGGTAGAAACCTCCCTTTACTTACCTCCATCCAAAGGCAGTCCCGTAGGTGCCAAAGGGGGCTGGGTTACCTTGTTTAGCAATTCTTTCAGCTTTCTCAACAAGCACTTTGTTCTGTGTCCCACTTCCCTCCTCTTGGGCAAGTTAGCTGTATTTGCTATTTCTATAGCTTTATCAATATGTCATCTTAAATCTTCTGGGAATGATCCTAAACTTGGTCCCCCTCTTGTGAGGTGTATGCAGTTGAGTATTATGCTCTTGTTTACAACGGTGATCCCTTACTGCTGCTTGGAGTTGGCAGCATCAGCGTAAGCAGCTCCTTGAGGAAGTGCTATTGAGTGCCTGTGAGGGGAGAGCTTGTCAGACAACAAAACACAACCCACCCCCTTCTAGCTGCTTGACGTTCTTCTGAGGGAAGTATGTCTTACATTGTACCTTGTGTTCTTTATGAAACTGTGTGTTTAAAGGAAAATAATCCGTGATATATGGCAGCTAGAATAGTCTGCTGTCTCAGGACAATGGCCAGCTGGTCACACTCGTGTGACTTTATCTTAGCTGCTTCTGGTTGAGTGTCTAGGGTGGTGAGGATAGCAACTCAAACTCTGATGTGTACATTCGTGCCAGCTTCAGTAGGGTTGTGTCAGATGTGACAAGCTGAAGCTCTGGGCTAGGCTGTGAGTGACTGGCTGGTGGAGTAGTTCCTTGCCCTTCTCCTGCTCTGTTTTCTAGATTTTTGCAGATATAGAGATTGACTGCCATGGCGAGGACTGGACTTCAAAATGCAAGACTCCTATCAGTGCTGACAGAACCAAAAGCTTTCCCCTGTCTCTAGCATTAAAGTTGGCTGGCAGAACTTTCTTTGAATTTTTAAGTGTATTTAATGTAACCTAGCTTGTTTGTGGTGGGGATGAAGGGATCCCCAGGTAAAAAGACTTGAGTTACATACTTCAGTTGTCATAACTGAAGGGAGGAAAGCGGGGAAAGTAATTTGCAAAGCTACACTTGAAGATCCTTCTAGCATAACATCATCATTACAATTATCCGTCAAAAGCTGTAGTTCAGTTACTTTTTTGTTAAGCTCTCTTGTCAAGATGGCCTTGCTTCTTCCAGGATTTTGGTAGTCCAAGGAGAGGTTAAGGAAGAAGGAATGCAAATCCTGCCATTAAGTACTGTCAGACAACCTTCAGCCTGTATTATTCCTTGAAAACTCCTTTAGCATGGTTACTGTGGGAAATCAATAGGCATAAAGTGCCCAGGGGAAAATAGAATTTGGGAGGGTGGGGGAAATCCACTGCCTATTTATAGCACACAGCTGGTAAGGTGAGAGGGGAGAACCTTCAGTTTTAAATGGTAACTTTGAAATAATTAAATAGCAGCATAATTGCCATTGTGTAAAAGATTATGCAGGGCTCTGTACGCTTTCTTCACACAACAGTAGGCCGGTAGTAATATTACCAGGGAAGAGTATTTGATGTAATAAACTCAAATAAAACAGAGTAATTTTCAGCAAACTGCAGGACGTTGCACCCCCTTGCTGGTTTATCACATTGAGCAGATGTTCAATGCTGCAAGGGTCTGGGCTGGTCCCGAAGTTGAGGATGCCTCTGGATGGGCTGGGCTGGGCTGGGCATATGTGGTTGCGGCGTTTAAGGAGTGTTTTGTTTTGCTGCCCTTTGTTTTGACCCTGATGTTGGTAGATTTGTGCATTTCTGTTTGAAAGGAACTGCTGTAAAATGTTTGATGAATCTTCTGGCGAAAGTAATATCTTCCTACTGATATAGATGACTGCCCTCTTTATCTGGGCGTAAGGGTCCTGACCTAAAGTCTGTATCTGATGTGGAGATGAATTCCTGGAGTCTAAATACAATCAAACCACTTAAAGGCCTGTGACTTCAAGCTAAGCATGTGTTTGAGTACTCTAACTTATAATTAAGCATCTCTCTTTAATTTATATATAATCTTTCATATATATAATAATTTATATACGTAGAGAGATGGGCTTCGCTGAGTTCAGATTTGTTCCACCTGTTTTTAAGTGCAGATAAGGAGCCTCAAATTTCTCTTGCATGACCTTGTACTTGTAGATGAGAATGGAATTCCAGTGATTGTCTAAAATTGAAAAATATAATTGTAAACTACATTATTTTTCCTTTACCGTATGTAATTAAATTAGGTAGTAAAGTTCACAAGAGCGACTAATTTTATCTTTTTAATAAGAATGCCGAGCCCTGTATTCATTGATTTTTTTGAATTTTGTTCACCTTTTCCTCATTTTATAGGAGAAGTCTCTGCAATGGTATTAATTCATTGTAGGAGCTTTTGCAAGGTCACCAATAGTAGTTTTTTTAAGTCTGTGACCTGTTTATATGAGGAAAAAACTAATCATGACCATCAGGGTCTCCTCCTGAATGTGAAAATAAAAATCTGCTAGATTGGACTCATGCTATTTCAAATAAACTATTCAGTCTTGTGGTGTTTTCTTTTAAAGCAAAATAATATTTTCAAAGTGTCATTTAAAAAACTCCAACCCTTTTGTCTGATAGTTATAGATAAATTATTCATAGACAGTTACTTTGAACCATTATGTTTTTCTACCTCTGCATAAAAATAAACCCAGCACTCACTAGATTAAGCCATTGCCCTGTAATGGTTCTTTGAGAGATGTTTAACTGTAGCTGCTGCTTTGTTGTAGTGAAGAGCTGTGATTCAGACTTCATACTATGTTTGCATTTCAGCTGTCACAGAAAGTGAAAGATGAAGCCTCTTGTTCTCTTGGTTCTTGTGATCTGTACTGTAGTCAGCATGAATTTGAAGCTCGTGTCAAAGAGAAATTCTGGTAAGTCACATAAAATGCTTTTATTTTTTAATCCAGACCTAGTGCTCATTGAATCAAGCAATTTAGATGACTGCTTTGTGCTTTTCATAGGTACCTCATGTTCTCTTCTGCAAAAGCCTCAATGTCATAACCAATGTGGTTTCCTTTCTAGAGGTTGCAGGGTGAATGTTCTCACTATAATGTTCTGTTGATGTGTCTTCAAGCTATTGGAAAGTGTCCTTATGTTTTCTTTTACTTAAAAANNNTTTGTTTTTTTTTAATAAAAAAAAAAAAAAAAAAAGGAAGGAAAAAAAAAAGCTTGATCTGATTGAAAACCCACAAAGGTAGTAATGACTTCGGCATTGTTTTAACATCCAGTCTTTGACTTATGCAAAGAGATTTGCTTAAGTGATGTGGTCTGTAGTGAATTTTTTTTTATGTTGGAGGGATGTCTTCCACAAAGTCATTCACATAGCCAGCCCTATGTGTGCTCAAAGATAAGGCTTAACTGGGAAGAACTTTCCTGGACAGGTGATATCTGATTATTCTGGCAGTGGACTCCAGTGGGAGTTGGTTTATGTTTAGATCTGCTTTTGAAACCCAGTAATAATAACAGAACACTTCAAAGAAGCATTAGTGTATCTCCTTTCAGGACAGAGTTGATATGGATAATATTCATCTATACTAGAGCCTGAAGTGATGTAGTCTGCGCAGCTCTGCCCAGTCCAAGGGGATGACTTCATGAGACTGTGTGCAATTCTCAAGTAAGCTGCAAGTTTGGAAGGACTTAGGCAGAAGAGGAGGTTAGCTGCAATGTGACATAGACTTGTTCATCTGCTGCAGCCCTGTGTAACTAATGTAGGATAAACGTGCTTTTAGACTTACATATTTCCTTAATGTTTCCCACTAGTTGTGTGCTCTGCCTGTAAGCATGAGGGCTTCCATTGATCTTCCTTTTCTCAGTGTCTTCAGAGAACATGGTGCAGGTACAGACAAATTACTGACTTTAGTTGTGGCCACTTTCGATTTTTTGAATTTCTTGAGAACAGAGGCAAATTATTTGTTCTGTCTGTTACAAAGAATTAGATGTCAGGTTGCAGGCTAGGAGATGTTACACTGGAAATCACCAGATGCTACACTGAATTCTTTCTGCTGGGCTAGAAAGTATAAATGAATGTTGGTAAATTGAACTGGGCTACAGCCCTTTGTTGTGGTTATTGTGCCCTGAGCACTGTTTGCCCTGTGAGAGCAGTAATGGATATCAGAATTTGGCTACAGTGGAGTTTGATCTAAACTCTGCTCGGGGCAGTGCTGGTCCTGTTTTTCAAAACTACTATTACTGGCCTGGATGGGAACCCCTATGAGATTCATAACCTACATGACTGAGAAGCCTTGATTCACTGATGGCAGACACCACCTGGCTGCAATCAAGAGTCTTTGTATTTCCTTCATCAGAAGTACACATCTGTAGAAGTAACACGCCTGTGGTTATAGCATTACTCTGCTGGTAGTTTACCTTTAATTATATTTTAGTTTTGGCTTTTTCTAGTCTGCTTTCTTTGACTCTGCAGAATGTCTTGTGTTATTGGCAGCTGTTGACAGTATCAATGCGAGTGCTGGTGGGAAAAAAGCTTTAAAATGTTAGACTGCCTATTGCCAAATATAACCCACTAGAGAATAGCTGATTCTCTCGACTGAGTTGGTATATGTTCAGTATAAGATGAAGGGGAAAAACGCATGTAAAGTAAAATTACAGTTTCTTTGCAACATGATCATGTAGTTGGATTTCACCTTCAATATTCATTCTGTTTTATGTGCTGATTCTTAGGTTGCTATGTGGAGCAAACTATTGATTTATTTTCTTTGCTTTTTCTTTTTCTACTACATGGTGTGTGAAATACATTTTCTGTTTCTGTGATTTCAGCACTCGGAGCAAAGTGGATAATTTGACTTACTTTCTGTAAGAGGTCTTTAGGTATGAAGGACTGCAGTTTGATTGCTTGAGACTTCACTGAATGTTAGACGTTGTGAAGGGACACATGCTCCAGAGGCTTCTGAACTTTGACTATTTGTTGTTTAAGTAGAAGATCGGGAGGAGTGGATGGGTGCAGCCAGGTGAATTCAGGAAGAAACAAGGCCATGTTGCGCGACAGGATGATAGTAGCTGTAGTGTGCCGGTGCTATAGTTCAGGGCTCCTCTCTTGATGAGGGAGAGTTGGAAGGGGAAAGTAATTTAACGATTATTTGTGGGCAAGTGCACTGCAAACAGCAGGATGTCTGAAAAGCAGGAAGACTCTTAGCTGCAGACAAGAACCAGTCTGGAGGGGAGAAGAAGGAGCACACAAATGACACCCTGTGAGTGGACTCTGCCGCAGTGTTCAGGATGGCTGTTGTAGTCTTGGCTCTTGCTGCCTGTTGGTATGGGGATGTCTAAGTTGCTGAGTGTCCTCTGAAAGGTAAGGGAAATTGTACAGGCAGTTATGTAGAGCTGTGTGAAGCAGTGCATGGAAAGTGCTGACACTAATGATAAAGACAGATTTGGGCTACTAGGGCAATAAACCAGCAAAATCAGGGTGTCAGTGTCTTTGCTGATTTATGTAGACTGGCATTTTTTCCAAGGAACGCATAGAATTATTGCATGGACGGTCAGAATTGTGCTTAGTGTTAAGTGCAAGAGCAACTATGAAGTTAACTGCCATGTATATAATATCACATAATAAAATGTATCTTGTTTAAAGGTTAGGGAGACTCTAAACAGAGCTGAGTTGAATAGGACTTGGGGTGCAATGAGAGGATGGGGTGTCAGGCAGTCAGAAGTGGGGCGGAATGTCCAGTAGGGCATTGCCAATGAAACTGAGGTTGCCTTAAAGAGAACAGGGGTTTGGTTAGGAGGATATGTTCAGAGGCTGGTGGGAAAATACTCCTTTGAAACTAGAGGAATGGAAGCCCAAGTGGACAGAGTTGAGGATGTGAACTCCAGACAGCAAACGCAGAAAGTACATGGAGGCTGGGCAGCAAGCAAGAGTCATTAAAGAGAGGTCGGGAGTGGAGGATGTAAGATGTCAAAAGACGATGAAATGGTGCTCTGGTTGCACAAACAGAATTAAAGTTTACTGAAGAAACAATCTTCATGGAAGGGAGGGGAAAAACAGAACTGAAGGAGATTTGTCTTTTGCTTGCTCTTCTTTGCAGGTTCAGGTGACTGTATTTTCCTCTTGCAGGAGTGCATTTGAGGACTGTAGACAGGTTTTAGAGTACTTTGCATTGGTGCAAATACAGCACAGAAACTTGTAGCAAGATAAATTTGTTTGGCTGCTTTTGACTTGAGATGTGATGCCAGAATAATTAAAATGGGTGAGTTAATTTAATTATGCTAGTCAGGCTCTTCTTTACAGGCAGCAACTTCCAGATGCTCCAGAAGAAATCTGTCATGTCTACAGAGTACTGATTGCTGTTTGTGCTAGGAACAGAACAGTTTGCCTCAAGCATCTGTGTCAATGTAACATTGACTTAAGTTTCACGAGCATTTCTTAATAAGCTTTTGTGAAAGCTGCAGGTCATCCTTTTTGCAGGCTTTAAGAAGTAAAACTGAGCAAATAGCTTATGCTGGGACTGCAGCCTTAGCGATATCCTAGAAAGGGTATTTTACAGGTGAAGGTTATACAAATAAATGGTGGTTGTGGGAACTGCAAGATGTATGTGATTACAGCTGCTGCTGGAAGTGATTTCTGTGATACATGGAGATTTGGCTTTCGTACAATAAGGTATTCATAAGACTTAATCAGTAAAATAACAAGGTAGCCATGGGTGTCAGGAGTACCAGGGGTGGTGCCAGGGTGTCCATGACCAAAGATAACTGTGCTGCAGTGAGCATTGGGAGGATCCCGGAGGCCCCTCTGATTGATGTGCAAAGAAAAGACAAGAGGGCCAAGATCACCACGTGAAGAAACCCAGCTGTTGTTCTGATCGAAAGGACTAAGGGGTGAAGGTTAGGGAGGATAGGGGTAGTGCTTAGAAAATGTAAAAGAATGTTCATGAATATGTATAAAGCTATCTAGTCCTTATCCTGTATAAGCATTATTACCTGTTATTAGCATGTGCCTCTGGCAGTTTTGTTATTTGCTATCCACCCAGTGCTGTTTTGCCTTTATTTTATAATATACCTTTTATACTTAAATTTTAGAGTGAGTTAATTTCTCACATTTCCTTTTAATCTGATTAAGGGACTTCTTTTCCTGAGCCCTTGTATACAGTGCTTTGAATAATCATAGCAGGGAATATAAAACCAATTAAAAAAATATCATTGCATTTTTTTAAGCAAAAGGTTTTTCAGATTACGGCATCTGTTTGACTTACTAGACTTAATTCCATTAGTGAATAATTGATGCCATTTATTGCTGCTGTATTTATTTGCTGAGCTGAAATACCCTGTATCAGCATGCTAGAGCTCCAAAGGGCATGCCAACCTTGTCTGGAGAAGCATGGGCAGACATCCCAAAGGTTTCTATGAGGCTGCTAGTTGCAGAGCTGGTAGTAGTCTTTCTGCAGGCTAACCAGGCTTAACAGGCTCAGTCTTGGCACCTACAAGCCAAATTTTCACATCTTCTCCTTTATAGTGTCAAAATTATGTGCTCTGGGAATCTGGCCTTCCTTCCTTCTTTTTACCTTGGCAGTCATGTGCTAGAGAATCAAATGCTTCTCTCACTCTCCACCCACTCTCTCACCCTCCACCTGTGTCTCACTTTGTCACCAGTGGCTTGGGAGGGACAGAGCCTGATTAGAGGCACATGTCCTGCTGTGTGTGAGCATAGCTAAATTGTCTTAAAGTCTCTCACAGATGTTGCAGTGGTTGAGACATAGTACTTCAACATAGTCATTTAAAACCTATTTGCTTTCTATTTTGTGCCTTTTACATGTCATGCAGCAGCATACTGTGGTGGTCTGCTGTAGATGTTTCAGGAGACTTTCCTACTTGTCACTGCTCTAGCCTAGGATTTCCCCCTGCTGCCTTCTGTGAAGCTCAAACTTCCTGTCTTGTTGCCTGATTGTTTTGGCCAGGAGAACCATGACATACATGGAAGTGTTTGTACTTCAGAGGCAACTCATGGTTTCTGCCTAGAGTGGGATATCCTAAAGGAACCTGCTGTTGTTCCTGATGGAGTGAGCCCCAAGAACTGCAGGATGAGCACTCACAGTTGCCATTGTCTTTTTGTTTGTGATTGCATCTGCCTGACCTTGCCCTGATGTAAAATGTATGGCTACGAGCCCTTGCAATTTCTGATATGAGTGATGCAAAGAGGTTTCAGCATTTACTCCTGCAAATTACAGGCAGCCATAGAGGAAACTTGGCAACACTAATGAACACACACTGATCTCTCCTTTTTCCCAGATGTTAACTTATTCACAGCTCCAGCAAAAAAAAAAAAAAAAAAAAAAAAAAAAAAAAAAAAAAAAAAAAAAAAAACACCTTTAAAACACA
>VWYK01044606.1:60338-88810 GCA_013399775.1 Semnornis frantzii | reverse complement strand
TTTTTGTTTTTTTTTAATGAGGAAGATAGTTCGACTCTTCCCTGTAAGACTGCTGCAGTTGATTTGCATCTTTGAGGGATCAGATTTGCTTTAAAACTAGATCTATGGAGATTTCTGTATCCCCTATTCCAGATAGGAATCACGCTTCTTGTTGGAAAGAGCTGATTGGATTTGAAAGGGTTGAATGAGTAGGAGGCTGTCTGATCCAGGCACTTGAAAGCATTGTTCAGTAGTTTTTAATAAACTGAAGGCAACAGCAGTGCTTGGCCTGAACCTTTTGTATCTGGCTATCTCATTCCTGTTGCTTTAAGAAAGCGAGACGAATAGGAATCTGCATCAGCCCTAGCTATAACTGGACCTACCAGTCTCTCTAGGGCAGAAGACATCAAGGGAAGGTCTGGAAAGGCCCCTCAGTGAATAGAGCAGAAGAGAAAGCCTGCAGTTCCCAAATCCTTTCTGTTGTTTAAAGTACGATGCTCTGTCACCCTTGCTTGTGTCTGGGGGCCAGACTGCTGCTCAGGCACACCATAGCTACGTGTGCAGCTTCCAGGTTTGACAGGGCTGTGTGGTAGAGGCTTTGAAACATGGTGGCAGTATTATTTGACTTGCAGTGTTCTAAGCAAGCTTTTCTACCTTGGCAGAGTTTTTTAAAATCTCACAGGACTATTTGATGCTTTAAGTAAACATCTACTACCATGATGTTTAATCCTAGTGATCTGTCTGTAATGGCTGCATCATAGTTATTCCCGATTTATGGACTGTAGAAAATAATTTAGAAATTAAGTGCTGTTAAGGTTGCCCAGCACACTGAAGGTGATGTGGGGGAACAACATAAATAATCTTTCCTTCTGTTCCATTATATTACAGACACCTCTGACAAGGACAAGGAAAACAGGACTGTCTCCTGGAGAAGTTTTGAGGTTAAATAAGCATGTGTGTAGAATGTGTTTTTATGTCCTTGGATACATGCTAGGGAAAAGTGGAATTTTTTCAGTAGAAGATAGTAACCCATCTCTGCTAGAAGTGAAGGAGGAAGAGGACGAAAGAGATTCTGATACACCAGGTTTTGTGTGCTAGTTTTAGGGCAAGAGCTTTTGCTTCGAATGAATTTGTTGTGTGTATTGGCTGTAAGCTCTCCTTCAAGTATATAGTGGGGAACACAGGAGGAAGAAGCATTTAAGACTGTAAAGTGGCATATGGAATTCCTGAGGGACTGTGAGCTCTGAGGATGCTAATCAAGTCTCTTGAGTCACCAAGTTTATAGAATCTTGTGTATATTCTTGCTGCTCTGACCTGAAGAGCGTTTGTTGATCATGAAATGCAGTGACTCTGCAGGCAGTCAGCTGCATGAGCCACTCTGGGCTCCATCTGTGCTTACCTAGAGGCTGCCTTTAGAGTTTCAGCAACACCAGGAACTGGAGTTCTGTCATCAGATGTGTGAATAGCTTGAAACAGCTTTATTTGAGGACACCTCTATGTGGAGTCTAACCAGATGTTCATGTTTGTTTAAAGAAATGCTGGTCCTTTCATCTCGCTGTACAAATACTTTGAAAACCTGAGTGCAAAGTTGTTTCACAGATTTATTTATTTATTGTTTGAGAGTTGATGAATCTTGTCTGGTATGTTGAAAATAGAATTGACTTAAATTTTTGTGAAAAATAATGCTAATATAACAGATCACATTTTTCACAATACAACAGGAATTGTTTATTCTTGAATTTAAGCACTGTATTTTTGTTTTGCTCATGCACTCTGTGATCCTGTTTTGATCAATGTGCAGAGCCATTTCATGTGTGCTTTTGCTGTCTTGCATGCTCAGGAAAATATATATGTTGGTGGGCCAGGAAGGGTAATGTGAGATAGAAACATTCTGATGTCTTTGAACTAATGGTAAAAGGCAGAACTATAACCACATTCTACAGAACAAGGCTCATCAGAATTTGTTTTGCAGTGACACAATTTCATTTTAAGCTGTAAATTCCCTGAGATGGATACATTTAATAAGCAATGGAAAGCTGCTGGAACAATGAATAAAAGGCAAGGTTATTCCTGGGCTCTATATCTCTGTGGTATTCAGCTGTTGCAACTGAATGAGAGGACTTCTGGGATTCTTGATGGGGATGTTTGATGAAGAAGCTGGAAGACTGAACACTTAGTGGTTAGGAGCCTACTTCTGGGATTCCCTGCTGGGAAGCAGTTGACTGTGTTAAATCTCAGGTTGCCTGCAGGGGAGACCTGAAAGCTGAGAAAATGAGAATGCTTTAGTGAATCCAAGTCATCCCACAGGCTTCCTTGTCTCCCAGGCTGGAGGTAGATCTGTGGCCATCAGCATTGCTTTCTAGCAGGCTTCTCTGGTGAAGCAGAACCACCTTCTGGACCTGCTTCTTCCTTTCAAGTTGCAGGCTCCTATTGCAGAGTATGTTTTGTTGAGAGAATAATCCAATGGTGAAGTATTTCTGAAATGTGCTTGTTCTGGTATTTGTGGTTTAGAAAAGCAAATCTGAAGCTCAAGCCAAGAAAATAATTACTGTAGATTTCAGCTCTTGAATCTATTATTTTTTTTTTTTATATGACCTTGAAAGTCTTGTGCCATTTTTTAAAGCCAGAGAGGTGTGAATAATTGTGTGGTTTAGACAATCGAAAATAAGGAAAGAAATCAGGATGTGTATCACTAATGACATTGTGGATGTAACATTTTCATTCAAAATGACATCTGTAATTTTAGGCAAATCAAGACACTACAGTGGAAACTGTGCTTAGGAGTGGAGTGCCTCAGCTTTACTGGAGCAGATTGAAAGCTGAAGCTTTTTGGCTGACTTCTGATGTAGGTCAACATAATTCCTATTCACTGTCACTTTACATCATATTATTTACGGCATTATGATTTTTTCATCTGGATTGGATGATTAAATTCGCTCTTTACCATTCAGTGTTTATTGCAAATGGTTTTGTTCCAACTGCAAAACATGCCTCTGACTTAGTGCATGAGAGATGAAACCTAAATCCAGCCACCTGGGATGCCTGGCTGTAACTGTTGTGGACCTTACACAAGAAAAGTGTAAAGCTCGACTGATGAAGAAAGGATCATTATTAAATCCTGGTTTAGAAATAGCTACAAATAAACTGTTCAATTTGTTGTCCTTCATAAAGCGCTCTAAAGGATGGCTTTTTTTTGAAGGACACACTATGCAAACAGTTAGTTGTCCAGCATGCCTTTGTGTGAAGTCTCTTGCAGAATGTGTCACCAACTGAGTTAATTTTGTAGTGAGGAAGACCCTTGTTTTCTGGAACAATTTCCTTCCCACCCTCTCAAGTGAAATGTTGGGTACCTTGGTAATGGGAAGTTATGGAGTACAAATTCTGCATTATAGTTGTAGAATGGCTTGATGTCAAACCCAGCTGAAACATTACCTTAGATCTCATATTAGTGTGTCAATATGAGCATCCTCAAGGGAGGCAGGTGTTGGTTTTTTTTCACTGGGGGCTGCAGGTTAAAAGCTCTTCTCTAACAATTTCACTGCTCTGATTGACATGTTTTTCAGGTTTGTGCAAGACAAGCACATCCTTTCCTGCACGCAGGGTTGTCTTTGCAGAATCATGATGAGTAATACACTTGTAAAAGTCAGATCTCTTTTAATGGTTTTCTTGTGCACATGAAAGTTGTGTGTTACCAATGTGATTACTGATATAATTTAATACTCATTCTGTGCTTTACTAGAGAGCTTTCCAACTGGGAGCAGTAAAAAGTAATTCTGGTCACTTTAAACTTTGTTTAGGTTATTAAGAAATATTTTTTAGTGTCAGAAAAGCGAATTCCGTTTTTTCTTAATCTAATAGTCCCTTAAGGCTCACCTTTTAAAATGACATCAGTCAAACAAAGGACAAGGTGGGAGCAGTCGGCAATTCTGCTAAATGTTCAGTGATTCCTGAGCATGCAGCATCCATGTCTGGCGAACCCCAGCTGCAGAGCTGTGCAGCATTTGGTGATAGTCAGAATTTTCCAAATGACTGGGAGATTAGAGGGAAAAACCTATGCTTCTTTTGGAAGCATGCTACTAGCTCTTCCATTCCATCCTTCAGGGTGTTATTCGAGATACCATAGCGCCCCAAGCAGCCTCAAGCAAAGGAGAGAGCTGAGCTGCCCCCTTTGCAGGATGCTGTTCCTGCTCTAGCTGCAGTGCAGCTCCTGCTCAGGGTGCTGCCAACAGGGACTTCTCAACCTTGTGTCCCGCTCACGGGGTTTGGGCTCTGCTGTATGGAATTGGTCTGGGCTGTGCTATGTTCATCTTCTTTACTTTGAGAAACTTTCTTTAGAACAGGATATGCCATAATATACAGGAGAATTAAGCAGAGGAAGCTTCTATGTAGAGTGAGAGACTAGCTCGTTAATTGCTTAAAAATTAGGCAGTCTCCATCTGAATAATCGGTGTTGGCTGGCTGGCCTTCCTCAGTCTAAGAAGTAGCTCATTAGTAGAATACACACAGATGGTGCCATGCTCTGAGGTATTTAAAATACACAGGCAAAGAACTGTCTGTATTAATAAGGCAAACCTGTCTGTAGTCTCTGTGACTTAGTTTGCTACAGGCAGCAGAGGGAACGGTGTTATTTGGGTAAATGTTGTTAGCTAAAAACATTTCCATAACTTACTTTCTTTTTCATATTTTCATGCAATAACAGATTATGATAAATGCTCAAAGTAATTTACTGTTTCTGGAGAAATGATATTGCAAAAATGGACTTAAAGTAACTACTTAATTTGTTCAGTACTTGATTTACATATTTAATTACCTAGATGGGGGAGCATTGTATTTGGAGCATAGTTTTTATTTGGAATATATATGGAATTTTGCCTTTTTTTCCTTTCTTACGATGTTTTTCTATATGCAGTTTGCTAACAGTTTATTCAAAATAAGATTTTTCCTGAAAGTTGAATTCCTTCTACAAATGCCAGTGGACAGCAAAATGAGAAATTGGTCACAAGGGGAGACAAAGCGCAGAGCCTGGAGCCCCCAGCACTGTGTAGTGGGCAGGGGCTGAGTGGGGACACGACCAATTTCCATCTTAACAAACCCACTGGCGTGGCTGAGCCTGTGCAGCCCAGGAGAGGTACTGCACTGGCTCTCCCAGCTTCAGAGGTGAGAATGCCATCATGACTTCATTTTCAAACAGCAGACTTGCCCTTCGCTCCTCATCCCATGTGTCTCATTGAACAGAGAAGTGCTCCATTCTCACTTTGGGCAGTCTCTCTTTATCCCAAGCAGTCTGAACATTTTAAAATTACCATTGTCTCTTAGTGCTCTTGACTGTGAACAGAGAGACTCCCTTTCCTCACCTCATTTGTACATTTATAAACATGCTTTCCTATTTAAAACACTTCTACCAGTAAGACTGGTCTGGAGAACAAATGCAACCTAGTGGTGTATCAAGAGATGAAAGGATGGGATAGATGTTGTGCAGAGGGAGCTGGAAAGGCTTTTTGTTGAGGTATGTGCAAAAGACTAAACCTTAGGAGAAAATTCTTCACAATTTTTACTTCTAATGAAAAGTGAGGAGGATTGGGGGTTTACAAGGACGTGAAATCACCAAGAGATCTGATTTCCAAGGAAATATCAGGAGTTTGATGACAGTGGAATTCCATAAGCTGTTCAAAGGTGACAATATATACAGTCCTGAATGTGAGGAGGGCTTTAAAGTGAAGGTGTTGAAGAAGGAGGAGCAGTACTTCGTTTTAGCTTTCAAATTGCAAGGTAATTTTATAGGGATTTCTAGTAACTCTAGGCTGTGGTGGGTGTTGTGTTTTGGTTTTTTTTTTTTTTTTTTTTCTTTTCTCTCTCCTGCTGTAAAGCTACTGGAGATGGTGGAATTAAACTAGGCATTAACAAATGTGACTGTGTAGCAGTGAGACTGTTTCTCCCTTCTGTGCGCCAAGCTTCTGCTTATTTGGTATAATTCTTCAAAAAGATCCATTGATTTCAGTTATTCAGAACCTAATTACCTCATAACCCACGGGATCAGGCAGTGGAGCTGCTTATTTAGCCTGTAACAACACAGTTCTCATTATGGTGCCCAGTTGTGTTGGCACTTCGTAGAATCATAAAATGGTAAAGTTGGAAGGGACCTCAAGGATCATCCAGTTCCAACCACCTGNAGAGTCCCAACTCTTGTAGCCTGTCCTCATAGCAGAGTTGCTCCAGCCCTCCGCTCATCTTTGTGGCCTCCTCTGGACCCGCTCCAACACTTCAATGTCCTTCCTGTGCTGGGGGCTCCAGAACTGCACACAGAACTCCAGATGGAGTCTGATGAGAGCAGAGTAAAGGGGCAGAATCCCCTCCCTTGCCCTGCTGGCCACACTGCTCTTGATGCAGCCCAGGACTTGGTTGCTGTCTGGGCTGCATGTGCACACTGCAGGCTCATGTTGAGCTTTTCATCAACGCAGACTCCAAGGTCCTTTTTGTCAGGGCTGCTCTGCAGCTATTCCCCACACAGCCTGTATTTGTGCTTGGGATTGTGCCTACCCAGGTGCAGGACCTTACACTTGGCCTTGTTGAATTTCATGAGGTCGGCCTGGGCCCACCTCTCCAGCCTGTCCAGGTCCCTCGGGATGGATCCCTGCCCTCTAGCAAGTCCACTGTGCCACACAGCTTGGTGTCATCTGCAGACTTGCTGAGGGTGCACTGATTCCTCTGTCCATGTCAGACAAAAATGTTAAACAGCACTGGTGCCAGCACTGACCCTTGAGGGATGCCACTTGTCACTGGTCTCCAGGTGGACATTGTGCCACTGATCACCACTCTGTGTGTGTGAACATCCAGCCACTTGCTGCAGGGAACCTCCCATTGACCCTGCTTGTGAGATGGCTGCAGAACAGGTCCCCATGCACATATCTTACCTCTACACTGTATATGGCAAGTGGACAGCAATGATCATGTATGTAATGAGTACTGAATAGATGCTTGTACTCTGTAAATTTTGAGCATTTTAAAGCTGAAATTTCCCTACTGGTGTTATTTCATGTGTGCCACAAATTGCTGAGGTGACAACACAAGCAGGAGGAAACCAAGTTATCAGTAGAAGTAGATTCTGACAGCTCCACCTCCTGCTTCTACCTCAGGCATTGCACTGGGGTAAGTGGCAGGAGAAGTATGAATGTATCACAGTAAATCCCCAGGAAGAATCTTTGCTTTTCTAGGTAGCATCATGATGAAAATTGAACTGCAGTGGATTGTGTAGGGACTTGACTCTTCACTAAAATAAAAGCCACGGCTGTCAATATGGTAAGTGTAGCAGCAGAAATTCCCTTAAAATGACACCTTGGCTGTAGTTTGACTAAGCAATCAACAAATACTTTAGTGCAGGCTGAATTCAGGCATGCTGTGCAGATTCCTTCAGTGCATCCACTTGAAAAGGCCCTTTAATGCTAATCCATTTGGATACCACAGCATTGTTTCCAAATACAAAATGTGAATTTTAATTGAAGTTTTGCAGTCCACAAGAGAAAAGCAATACATCACTACTACAATTTCAAAGACAAATCCTTTGGGAGGAACTCCCAGTCGCAATTCCTCAAGCATCTTTAAGATTCTGGGAAGGAAATCAATACATTTCTCAAGAACGATTATCCTCAGAAGCCTTTGCAATTAGATAGGATATAAAGATACAAAAGCAGTAGTGATTTCCAGCTGAGCTTTGCCCATGAAACTGCCTTTGCAACTGAAAAGCTAAATGAAATTGTAAAACAGAACTTGACTGTATCAGTAAGCAGCTGTCTATTGTCAAGTACTTGTGATAAAATTACCTCTGAGGCTGGAGTTGTTGACTCTTTTTAAACTGCAAGTTCTGATGAACTGGCATTGTCTCTCATCTGTATTTGATTGGAGCTCTAGAGTGCTCCATCTCTATGAAGGACCAGGAATACTTTAGCAGCGCTAATTAGAGGGCCATAGCCTGTCCTAAAGTGCTCAATTGAACTTAAATATGGTCATGATAAGATATTAATGCCTCAGAACATTAATTTACATTAGTTATTGGGATCACTTTGCACAGAAGAGCAGAGATGCTGCTGTTCCTGGCAGTGCTATTTTTAAAAAATTCAAAAGCAACTTTTTTATTATTATTTGTGAGTAACTTTTAATGGGCTTATGGCAATTTGAGAGGTTAAGAACTACCCTGTGGATCAAGACTGCTCGGTAATTCTTCCTCTGTGAGATGGGTACCATTCTCCAGCACTTGCCTGACTGAGTGCACAAACTTTTCTGCTGAAAACACATGAGATTCCCTGACCACCTCTTAGTGGCCATCTCAGACCTGTCCTGTTCAGTTTGCAGCAGCAAATATAGAACATATATATTTAAAGGTACTTCTTTGCTGGGCCTGTATGACCTGGCACTTGGTAATGAGTGTTTGTGCATTAGTTCCTGGAGCATTATGGTTGGGTCTTGCTAAAATGGTAGTGACATCTCCATCTCCCTGTGCAAGGCAAAGGTGGGAATGCTCTTAAGTAGCTAGAACAAATTGGTTTGATTTTGAACAAATTCATTGTGTTCAAACATTGAGCATGTGAAAGATGCCTTTACTAACTACACCTAGAACTCTGAGTTGTTGGTAGAAGTAACAGGCTGAAGATTTTCATAATCTCTGTCATCATGGCCATGACAAACTGCTGCAGTTGACCAACAGCTCTTTGCAAGGTATCATCCTGAGAGCATACATTGAGACTGGGGCTGCAAAATAGTAATTTAGAAGCCAAGTTCATTGCCTTATTTAAGCTGCTTTATGTAATCCGAATTAAATAGTCATGAGAGCAGCGATTTTTAAATAGGATGTGGGAAATTCAGGTTCATGCTTTCTGGAATTATGGAAACATCATTTTCTGTTATGTTATAAATTATCTTCCTGTGTTTAGTCATCTGGTCTGCATTTGGTTGCAACTTTCACAGTTTGACTCCAAGATTGTGTAGTTCCTGTTGCTAGGTGGCAAAATAAATATGGCAGCCTCCTACAGATAGTAAAGGACCCCAAAATCAGGAAGGAATATTTAAGTCCCTGGGTGAAACTGTAAATTATGGCTGCTTTTCTGGCATGGTTATTGATAGCACAGTCATATATCACTGCTCTCAGGTGCTACTCCAAGAGCACCACTAACATGGTCTTTTGGTTTGTTAACTTTTATGTCTCTCCATCCTGACAACTGCCCGTCAAGCCTCATTTCTAAACCAGACAAAAAAGGGTAAAAAAGAAGTATGTTTAATGAAACTGGCTTAAAAATGTCAAGGTTGAATTCTCCGGTGTTGCACTGTATGGGAAAAATATATGGGAAAATCTCTCCTGCAAGGGATCAGAGAATGATCATAAAGCACTTGAGGTCACCCTTGACTTGGTGAGGTCTCTGCCCTGTTATATCTGAGCAAGCATCTACTCTGCTCTTGATAGGTGACAATAGATTTAAGACTTCAGCATCTTCTGAATATGAAAGCAGTTATTTTCCTTGTGTAGTGGAAGAATGACTATGCATGATCTAATTCTGACTTAGAGTACCTTATAGATTTTCATATCTAGAATAATGCCGGAGGAATTTGCCAAAGGTTTTCTCTTACTGAAGCCTGTATTAAAGCTCTGACATCAGCAGAGAAAATATGTTGATTCAAAGAACTTTTGAAAAGCCTCTTCTTGACTACTGCTGCTTTCGAAGATCTAAAACCACCTTATCATGGTTAATTTGTTGTTCATGGTAAAATCTTCAGCTCTCGTTTTAATAAGATTCTGATAATCGCTAAACTTCACATGCTGGTGTGATTGCCCTGTATGTTAGTTAATAGCTACCTAATTAGAAATGTAAAAGTAATTCTTGTTGTGTAAACAAATAGACTTCCAAACCTCGTAATGGATAATGTAGTTTTACTATTTAATTTCTGCAGAGTCGACAGCGAGAGGTTTTTACCGTGAGGTGGCTCGAGCAGTAGTAAAAAAGAGGTTTACTTTTAACTGCACTGATTCTTGAAAGAGGAGATAAATTTGGGGTTCAAAATTATGATGAGTTCTTTTCTTCTGTGAGCATCAGAAGCAAATTGTGGGATATTCCAGAGAGGGTGTGGGTTTTTATTGTATGTTGTACATTTTTTGGAGGCTCCCTGCACTATTCATGTTCCTCTGCAAGGACATACTCTGTTATATCTTCTCTTTTTAATTTCTGTAATGCAACACAGTTCTCCAGTGTTCCTGTGATCTTTTCTGAACCGGATAGCAAAACGTTAGGTAGAAAAGGAGAAAGAAGTCATCATATGGCTTCTGAGAACTGCTGAAGGCCTTCATACCCTTTGAAGAACTGTAACTCCCAGTTCTTGTTGATTGCAATACATTTTAAAATACCTACCCTTTAAAAAAACTTGAGTACCTACAACTTGCACTGCAGTTGATGAGAGCTGCAGAATCTAAGCACCACTGAAAATCAAACTATCAGTCACACTCACTGGATTCCTTCGATGGGAGCAGCAATAGCCTTGGGGAGCTTTGGGAGCTTTACTTAAAATTCTAGCACCTAAATGAAGAGACTTTCTGTTCATCTGCAGGGTTACCTGGCAGCCCCTTCACAGTTCCTCAGCCCAGACACGGCCCCTGTCCCCGGTCCTGCAGTGCGATGAACAGCCTAGGAAGTGAGCATTGTTTGTTGTGCATTGATTGCTGCTGCTGCCAGCCACTTCAGATTTGTTTACTGAGTGATGTAGCTTATGTTAACAAGAGGAATTCTTTTCTTTCTGGCTGCATTTTTGTGCAAGAGAAATTACTCAAGATGGAAGGTCTTGACCTCATTGAATTAATGGGTTGTACCGTCCTCATTCGCTGATCCATGTTCATACGCCTTTGAACAGTACAGGTACACCACAGTGTATAGGGCTTTACTAAAGCATGGTAGTTCCTCTGTGTGGGATGGTAATACTTTAAGAGTTGCATACTGGAGTAGCTAAGTAAAAAAGATCCATAAAAAAAAAAAAATCAGTAGGATGAGTGATCTGTGTCTTCAGAATTAGAAGTTTAAATTTCCGATGCAGTATATTTTCTCTTTAATTAGATTGCTAACTAAAAAAAAAAACCCAACCAAAAAAAAAACTCCAAAAAAACCCAAAAAGTATGCAGTATTATATCATGGTACATATGGCACATGTTGAAAGGCTGATACCCTAACAAGTGCATTATAAGAGTTTTGCAGGACCTGTGTGCATGCTTGAGTCTTCACTTGGCTCATTCACAGCCTTCCTCTCTCTCTGCTATAGGCTCTTGCCCAGGAAATAAGTTTCCTGGGCTTTTGCACATGCTCGCTGAGTTTCGGGAGTGTAGGTTAACTCCACTGCAACTGCTGAAAAGATTGACCAATGCGTAGCAATAAAACAGGGATGTTACAAATTATATAAAAGAATGGAGCTGAGGTTCTTCACAAGAGTGTTTGGATGCTGGATGAGGGAAAGGGGGAGGAGGAGAAGGTGCAAAGCTCGTGAAGCCAGTAGCTTTGCCAGGACTGAGAAGCTGCATAGAAGAATTTAGCTTCATTCCTGGAGAGTGGATATTTCATCAGTGTGCTGCTCCTCACAGCCTGAGTTTGAATCTTGGACTGTGTCCTTATAGTAACTTGTGAGAGGAGGGGATCTTGCCTCTGGGAACACTGAGCAAAAAGTGCTGACCAAGGTAAACAAACAGCTCCTTTTTTTTTTTTTTTTTTTCTTCTTAATTCCTTGAAAAGCTTTGTGGAGAACTTCAGAACAAGGAAGCTAAGTAAAAGGTGGGGAAAAAAGTAATTGTGTGTGTATGTATGTATGTATATATACATTTCCAAATTGTCAAGTGACACTGAATTCCTTTGAAACCTATGGAGGCCTCAATGGCTGAAGAGCCAGACTCTCTTCATGCAGGCATGGCAAACTGGGGCTGCCACCACTGTCTTCCCACTACGTATGGAGATCTGTTTTATACTGGGGCACTCCGGCAGTACTGGGAGCTTACAACAGCTCATACAATATCTGGGAACTCCTGTGAAATGGACCCCAGTGGAACTTCTGAAATACTTGTCCGTCCAAACTCTGCACAGGTGGGAGGTGGAGAGAAAAGGTGGGCTTGGTGGACCAAGGGAGGGGACTTGTGTCATCCAAGTGGGTTTACTCAGTGAAGAGAGGTACTGAGGAGATGAAAATGTTGAGCAGAGAATGCTTTTTTCTAAATGTTCTGGTATAAGGCAGAGCACAACTGCTTAGGGATCTTACTTTTCAGTTTAGTTTCTTGTGACTGCAGTTATTGGCATAGTTTTGCAGAGTGTCTGCTGCATGATGTTTATAGTTGCTACCAAGGACAGGTATGCAGAAAGCCTCATGCTTGTATTTTCTCCTGTGGAGACCAAGATCACTGTTAAATCTTTGTACCCCATTTGGGGTGCAGAAGTGAAAAACTGTACCTGCAGGGAGGAGTGGACAGTTCAGGTGATCCTAAACTGCCCAACAAGAGATTCCATTCCATGTATATCATATTCAGTATCAAATACTCATCTGGGAATCTGAGAGGGACTTTCTCTTCTGACTTTGATCTCAATCCATGTGTTCCTGAATCCACTTTCGGAATTCATCTCCTGAATCTGTTTCCTGACTGCCATTGAGTCTAATCTGGGACTTCCCCAGTGCCCGCGACAGCATCAGTGGCGATGTAATTGCCATCAAGGGGTTAGGTTCAATATTGGTTTCATATGTATTTGTATTTCATTTCATTACTATTTTATTATTATTAAGGCTGTTCTAGTTTTATTTTCCAGTTTTTAGGTCTCTCTTTCTTATTCCTTTGGGAAGGGAGAGGGTTAATAATAGTGTTACCAGCTTACATTCAGACCTTTTTTTTTTTTCCCCCCCAATTTTCTTTTATATAAATTTAATTTCCCCCCCCCCACCTCACACTGCAGAAACAAGTACTTGGCTCAGCATATTCAAGGGGAACACTCATGTTTCAGGCTTTGTGGTGTGCATGTAGGCTTGAGGGGGCATCAGGGCAGAACTTCTCTTCTGATGGAAAGACACTGTAGTGCCTGCAGAGCTTAGGATGTTCCAGAATCCCCCACCTGCCTTCATGAGCATGAGTGCTGCATGCCCCCCTTGGGCTGTCAGCAAACACAAATTAGGGGCAGATTAGAATTAAAGGTGTGCAGGATCATTGTAACTTAGCTAAAGAGTTTCTCTGGGTCATGTTCCTGTCAACCCAGTGCCAGCTGCATCTCAGTGCAATCTACTGAGTATGAAAAGCAAAACCCTTTCTGGAATGCAGTTTTGCTGGACTATGCTTTCTGTTGTCTCTGACTTGGCTTGGAGCAGGGCTGAAATCCTGATGCTTGAGTTGGCAGCTCTGGTCCCAGGTCTTTCCTGCCTGCCCTTGAGATCGACTTTTTGCTGCTGGGCACAGACCGGGTGTAACCTGCTTCTGGGGATGTCTGATCATTACGATTACCCTGTGATGGTTGCTAGGCCAGACCTATGCATGGAGGTGGGTCAGTAGCACTTGAGAGCAGACAGTCTCCACACGGAGTCCAGGGACTTCTCTCAAGGTAAAGGGGATTTGCATCAGCAAAGCAAAGCTGAGCACTGGTTCTTTGCCTCAAGCAAGCTTCCCTTGTGTTTGAAGACTTTGAGCCTGATGCTGGGAGGTCATTTGACTGACTTGCACATTTCTGCAGTACCTGAGATGAGTGCTTGCTGAATTTCATTATATAGCTGCTTTTCAAGGCAGAAACCAAAACCAGAGTATAATTAATATATAAAAGCCTCTTTTCTTTGCCTCAGGCTTGTTTCTAGTTTGTTTGTTTCAGTACATCTCAATGCGTAGTCCTTTTGGTTCACTGGCTCCAAACCAATGGCTGGCATCAATACGTAAAGCTTTGCAATCACTTTTGGCTCTTTCATCTGTGACAGCCTCAGAAATGGTGGCTCAAAGCACAAGAAATGTCAGCTATGAGCAGTTCAGGGGCCTACAGCTCTCCTTGTTGGGGCAGAGTTGTAGAAAAGCAGGGGAGTAGGAGGAGTTAGTTTTTCTCAGAAGAGGAGGCTGTGGTGATGGCTGCAACTATTTTGAAATAAGGTTATCTCCTGGACATGGTCCTTTTTCTGCCTGTCAGAATATACAGGTGTATATTCTTTGGGGTTTTGAGGTATTTGCGTGGTATAAATAGAGGAGTCTTCACACAGCTACAATTAAAAACAATGAGGCTAGCATTGCTTTGAGAACTGCTGGGCAACAGACTTAACTAAAACTGCTTACACTGAGGGAAATCTCCAAATGTTGAGGAGTGAGTGGCATTGCTGAACTGAGAGTCTAGGGTTACCTCCCTCCACCAGAACGATCCCATTAATAATCCTCTTGACTTGTGTGGAGTATTCAGGACTGGCAGATGCATAACCCATTTCAGACCATGGCTTGTTTTATATGTCAGCTGCAGGGTTAGATGAACGAATCACTGAACACCAAAATTATTATGAAAATGAGTAATAATGTGTTCTTTAAAGCTCTCCTAAGTCCTGACCTTCCAGTGCTCTCAGCATTGATGAAGTTTCCTTTGTCAAAGAAACTGCATTCATTGTAAACTGATTCACATATGATCAGAATCAATCATCTGTGTCTTCAGGGTGATCCTGGACACAAACTGAATGCCATTAGAACAGAATACCTAAAGGAAGCCAACTGTAAAAACCTGCAGAAAGCAGGAATTTTTTAAAAAAATAAAGTCAAAGTTAATTAAAACATAACAGTGCTCTTAAATTACTGAAAGATTTAATTTATGCCAGAAACACCCGAATCACCACTAACACTATAAGAATCTCTTTGCATTAATTCATACCCAAATTCAAGGCTGTGCTTCTCTCTTCCTGTTCTTATTTGTACCGATTGAAGCTCAGTACAGGTGCATACGGGTTAGTAATCACGGGTTTGTATTTTGCATGCAGATTAGTCCTGTTTGAATCTGCATACATTTGTTATGCATGACTGCAAAAGTGAATGCTCAAGCAACTTTTATTTTTATCTAATCAAATCACTGCTTAATGAAAAAGGAACAAGTGTGCACAAAGGTACACCCAGGCAGTCTCCAGAGATCCCTCAGAACAGGAACACTGACCACTTGGTAAGGCTACCAGATGCAGGTCTTTCTAGCCTCATGGCCAAAGCCTGGCTGGGATCAGCTGCATCCAAAACTTCTGTCTGCCCTCCTGCAGAAATATTAAATCAAGGTTTCCACCACAGGGTGGACCCGAAAGGGACTTCTACAGATCTCCTCACCTAAACTTTAATGGTGTCAACTGAAACTTGGCATACTATGATCCTCCTCCAGTGTGGAAATAGACAAGTCTCTACTTTCCTGTACTTGTATTTTCAGGCTGTGGAATGAGCACCGCATCTTCTCTTCTAAGGTAAGTAGCTGCAACAAGAGGAACTGAACCTCAAGCAGAAACCCAGTTCATTTAATTAAACTGCCAGTAGTCACATTAGACAGTGAGCATTTTACTCTGGAAGTAACAAGACAAAACACACGCTTTCCTTGCTGAAACTGTATTAAACCATTCTAAAAGAGGCTCTGCAATGAAATAATTACGTACAAACTGGCATGACTTCTTAGTGCACTTGGCAGGATCTAGTGGAGATACAGTTCTGCTGGTGCAGACAAAGGGGTTTTATAAGGCAAAATGTAAGAGGCAGAGTCACTCAAAAATTGTGTCCTGAAGTTTGCAACAGCATCTGGGTGCTTTATCTCATGTGTGCTCCTGTCCACAGCCTCATCTTTCAGCCAGCACAGACTTCAGAGCAGCTCAAAAAGCATAATGGATAATAGTGAGGCAGTAATAATGAAGAGAAGCATCTAAAAAATTATGCAAAGTGATTTCAGCCCTAAACTAGAACAGAAAGCATGATCATCTCTAGAGTCCATCCCTCTGCACAGCAAAGGCCAGCAGCTGAGGAAGGAGAAGGGTACAGAGCGATTGAGAAGTCCCTGAAAGGGACAAGGCACTCCACTCACCCATCCCTTATAGTAGCCTTCTAGTATCTGAAGCGGGCCTACAGGAAGGCTGGGGAGGGACTATTTACAAAGTCTTGTAATGACAGGACAAGGGGCAATGGGTTTAAACTGGCAGAGGGGAGATTTAGACTGGATGTTAGAAGTTCTTTCCAGTGAGGGTGGTGAGACACTGGCACAGGTTGCCCAGGGCGGTTGTGGCTGCTCCCTCCCCGGAGCTGTTCAAGGCCAGGTTGGATGAGGCCTTGAGTGACCTGTACTAGTGGGAGGTGTCTCTGCCTGTGGCAGGGGGTTGGAACTAGATGATCCTTGAGGTCCCTTCCAACCTTACCATTCTATGATTCTATGATCCCAACCCAGCCATCATGCTTCACCCAGCCACCTCATAGTATCAGGCAAATCTGTCTTCCCTCATCCCAGGAGCCAAAGGAACAGGGATATTGGGATTGCAAAATCTCTGTGAGTTATCTCCTGAACAGCTGCGACATAAGCAACAAAGGCCTGAATGGATATGCGTTCTAGACCACATCCAGATCATTGTCACATCTGCCTCACCATGTAAGAGAACATTTTGCACCCACCTCATCCTCAAACTTGCAAAAACGTGAGAGGCACACTGCCAGCTCAGCAGCACGCTCTGTTCCCTTCCTGTTACCCAGCACAGCAGCCAGGCAGAGCAGCTGCACCCTAGTTCAAGTTCAAATCGTCGAGAGAGGTGCTTAGGTAAAGTAACTGCAGCAAAACTAATGCTTAGCTACACTTTCCATTCAGCTCCGCTACCGGGATCTCCTTTCCGTGAAAAGAAAGCAGGTCCCCAAAGACCCAGTCTCCTGTGGCAGCAGCAGCAACAGCAGCAGCAGCAGAGGGTCCACGGGGCTTCCTATGAGGGCAAAGAGCTCACAGAGCTCCCTGTGGACAAGCACCCACCACCACAACTCCTTAATTGCCATTTCTCCTTGTTCAACATTAATTTGTTTAAAGGATTTTGAAAAGAGGAATTTGAAAGGAATTAAATTAAAGCTTAAGAATAAGCAGCAACTGGCAATAAACAAGTTCTCCAAAGTGTGAGAGAGTTTGTCCTCCCCACTCACAGCACATTTCAAGGTCAATTACACTCCCTAACGAACTGCTTAGCCACAGGCAGGCTGCAGGAGTTACACCAGGCTGAAGAAAAGCAGAAATAGCTCACATCCGCACTTCTGCCAGGCTGGAATCAAAACTCATTCCTCTCCAGCAAGGAAAGCTCAGAACCTATGATGGAAGTTAAAACTCTGCACCTCAAGAGCCATCCTGCTTTATGCAATGGATCCTTCCAGAAGCACGATTTTTTGTGTGTGTGGTTTTCCCCTTTGATTTTATTTAAAAAATTACACTTCTATTTGCATGTCCTTTAAAAAGTGTATCATAACCCTCTCCTGACTTCCCCATCTGCCACCCCCCTCCTACCCACATCCTTCCAAGAAACACAAATATCACCACTAACTTTCCTGAAAAAAATCCATACGTTGTGGTAACTGAAAATCAAACACTTGGTGTTAAAATATTTATGGAATTTGGTCAAGAGTAAAGAATGAGAAATCATTTTAGATACTTTACTGATCTCTGTTCAGAGAATGCATGCACTTTTTTGGCCTAATTCTTAGTCTCTGTGGACTTGAACAAACAGACACTTAGGTAACCCAATCATTTGTCTATCTGCATGCAGTGACTGTCTTACCTGCCCACCACAGATCATCACAGATCTCAGAAATCAAATCCATGTGACTGGATACTTAATAATAAACAAATAAATAAGCAGCTCTACATCACTAGCACCAAGTAATACAAACGTATTTCTTTTTCTGTGACTCAGATGCTTCACTCTTCCTGTGGGCTGTGGGCAGAATGGAGAAACAGAGTATTTAAGCAGAATATTTAACTTACCACCGCAGGGTACAGTTTCTTCCCCCCAAACTCTTACCACCTCATCAAGATCTACTACATGCTGCTGGGCTATTAAAAACAGATGACTTCTATCAGGTAGCCCAGCATTTAACTGCTACACTCAATCCATTAATCTCTAACTCACTTTAGAACTGTTTTCTTGGTGTGTCATTTAAAAGGACTAATGTGGGTAAGAATCAGTTTTAGATGAATGTATTACCTGAATCATTTACCATGCCAAAACATTTTTACTGGTCGCCACACTGCTATTCGGTAGCAAACTTATTGCATGTGTTTAAAAGCCTCTGCTTTAGGGAAAACAGACTGGTATTAACACAAATGCATTAAGTCTAATGTTTATTATTGTGGCTGAATACAATGCCAATAATGTATATAAACAACTTCAACAGCTGTAGTAAGCAATATTCACTTAACAAAAATACCTCCAAACAAACCCCACTTCAAACAAACGAAACCAACCAACCAACCAGAAAAACCCAAACAAAGCAATCGAAAACCCAAACAAAACAAAGCCCCATACATAAAAAAAAAATCAGAAAGACATTAACCACACAAAGAAAAATAGTTTTTCCTTTTCTTTCTAAGAGTATGGCTTTCAATTATAGCTTTGTCTTCACCTGCAATTTACACAGCACCCAGATGAGAGTGTCAGTTCTCTAAAGGCTGGAAACATCAGGCATTTACATTTTGTAATTAGCTCCATTGTTTACAGCTGCTACCAGATTGGAGGTTACCGAGAGCCACCTCTTCCTCATCATCGAAAAACATTTGCATACAAAAGTTTGACAGAAAAAGGTAGAATAAACCCAAAATACCCCAAAGCTGAGAACACAAAGTATGCTGCGAGACAGCCAGGGCAAGCGAAGTGACAGGGTGAGTGTGCTCCAGCACTGCGATCTTGCACTACCCAAGCCAGGGAGAGTTTTGCTGCTGACTTAATTGAGGCCAGGATTTCAACCTACAGCATTCTTCTCTAATTTGAGGGATACTCTGATTAACTACAAATAATTAGCTCATTTTAAAATGGTATAATCTTCTTTGTGCACCACGCACATTTTACAACTGGATTAGCACGGGGTCTAATGCCAGAGCCTCTCTAGCATTAAAGGATTATGAGACACCAATACGAATTTACAGCTAATTGGGATGGCTGCAACCCCCAGCAAAATTCACTGCTTCTGCCTGTGTGGTAGGACCTGCGGAAGGGTGTGTGGAGGGGCACATGCCCTGCCCACCATGTCTGCATATAGAATGGCTTTTGTTGTGGCTCAAGCCATTACATTCTGCAGTGCTGATTTTTGGGAAGCCAGACACAAGGGCATTCGACTGGACATCGTTGTTTAATACCCCTAGAGTCACAACTGCATACGTCTACATTAACATGAGGTTTGAGAGGACAGCAGATGGTTAGGAAGCTCTTGCTGTGAAGGCCCTAAGGATTTCCAAAGGTAAACCAGCAAGTAGCTTTTATGTATAAATGATACTCGCCATATGGTAAGCATGATTGAAATTTTAAACAAAAAAAATTATTACAGTTAGATTGAATAGAACCAAAACCGATTAAAAGTGAAGCTGAGCTTCACAATAAAGATTTGAAACAGTTTGTGTCAATAACATTAATGCTGCCAGAAAGGGGAAGAGGGCAGCAGAAGAGTAGTGTTCTTAAGTCCTAGATACAAATCCCATTAAAATTCAGCTCACTCCTTTGAAGATGCATCCAAAGATGAGGCTGGCATTTGCAGGCACCAAAAATCAATAAAGAGACATACAATCAATAGAAAAATCATATTTCACTGATGTTAATTTATTAATTAATCTATTAATTTATTGATTGTGATTACAAGCTGTGATTACAGCCTGATTACAGTCTGTGAATAGGTACTTTTTATATATATAAGCATCTCACAAAAATAAATAACAAATGACACACGGACTTCTGCAGCTGATCAGACACCTATATGTGCCTGTGAAGGCAGGAAATCACCAGGTGTTCTTCATAAAAAATAAAAATCCCACTTGCTGCTTTTCAGTAAGAAACCTGGGCACATCCTCGCCATCACTCTTCATATTGCAGGAACATCTCGATTACAGAAATGAAGACCCCTGGAAGCTGCAGGCTGCCCAGTCCTGGCAGGCACCTGCAGCACCCCACCAGCCAGCCAGCCAGCAGCTGAGAGGGCTCCTGCCAGCACCCCAGCACTGCTGTCCCCCAATGTTGCATGTGGGAAGGGGGCTACCAGGCAAACCCCAGGTCCTGTTCCCACCAAGAAGGGCCTCATAGCTAATATGATGGTTCAAGACAAATTGTCTTACATCATGCATGGTCAGGCTGAAAGACCAAACACCTCTCAGCACTGAGGTGATGCTCAGCTTCACTTCTAGTGCTGAAAGAAACCCTGCTCGGCTTGGTAGAGTTAAGCATGTATTTAACTTCATGCAGCAAAATCAAAATAGGCACCCATGGACCATTAGATTATCTGCTGTCTCTTAACATAATAGGCAGTTAGATTACATGGCATCCCTCAGTTCATTAAACCAAGCCCACTCAGCAGCATGCAGGCTGCCTCTCAGAGCAGTTTACTGAATCCTGTCAGTCATTCTTTGTCACTGGCCTGTGATGAAAAAACATGTAATACTTTGCTTTTACCAAAGTCAATCTCAAATTTCCATAGACTTTGAGGTAGCTGGACTTAATGCTTCATGTTACGTGAGATAGGTATGGGCAAACCCAGTACTAAGCACAATTTTGGTCCGGTACCGGAGGGCCAGTTCTGCAGAGGACTATCAGTATTTTTTCAGCAGGCCCAGTGTGGGTTTCAGGTGAACCTTTGGCAAGTGACAGGGAGCCTTTGCAGAGAAATTCTGCTTTGATCTTTCAGGTTCAAAGATCCAAAACTCAAGAGATGAATATTAAATCTAGGGGAAAACATGGCTCGTTTTGTGCCTAGGCCAACTCCCCAAAGGCCAAACCTCAGCTCATGTGGGTATACTGCCTAGTGATAATACAGGATGTAGAAGAAAAGTCCACAAGGTTCCACTGGGCTGTTCATTGTACTGTGAAACGTTGTTCCAGTGTTTCCTTCTTACCCCATGAAGCAACAAGATAATGAGACAAGGAGCCCTCAAAGGGTAAGCAACAAACCACAGGCAGGCCCATGGCTTCTCCAAGAAATTTTTGTGGCTTTCATTTTAGTCCATGTTCCATTCATAGGAGAGGCTGTTGCCAGGAAAGTACAGGTGATTGGGATAAACATTTTGTAGCAGCTTAGGGCTGAAGCAGAGCATTGGGAAGAAAAGTGTGTACCTCTCTGGGGTGTGACAGATGGGGCACATTCAGTGTTACTAAATCCCATTCCCTTCCTTTCAGACAACCTGCAGTGAGTCACTGTTACGCTTTGCCATCCCATCACAGTGTGAAAAATCTCTCTGTAGTAACACTGGCTACGAGTCATGCATCTTTCTCTGCATGTAAGCACTGTGTGGCAGGAGTATGTAAACATCAAATTAGCTTTCCTTTCCGGGTAGGAAGCCATTGTCCTTTGCTGCAAAGCCATTGTGGAATTCCGACACCTGAAGTGCTTTGTTCTGATGAGGACAAGACTAGGACAAGTCACCACCACTCAAAGCTGGTGGTGATACCTCTGAAGAATTTCTAATTTCTTTCTTAAATTACCTTATTCGAAGACTGTAATACATTAACTACAGGCATCCCCATCAGCCCAATTACAAACCACACAGCCATTCCACGGTCCCCAAATTATTAATTACTAGGCCATATTTTTTCAAAAACTGTGGTGTTCTCCATCAGCAAGTAGATGCATTGTGCCAAAACATACAGGATGCTCCCAAAGACTAGGTTAGTCCTCAACAGAGGACTGAAAAGACCTGAGCCACCACACTTGCTAACTGTCTCCCCTACTACTGAGGGAAGACACCCACTGCCATAGCCCAGCTCCAAGATGCTACCGTTCTTATTGCTCAGTCCTGCTTTATACACAGCGTAGATGAGTAATAAAGAAAACCTGCCACTAGGATCTTATATTTTGTATTATTTTAACATGGCCTTCGTGTACCCATTTTTGGGTATTATTACCCTGGAGAGTACACTAACAACCTTAAGTTGCTGATTAACTAAGTTTTGGTATACTCCAAAGCTAGTTTTTGCACACTAATGAAATTTACAGGCAGTTAAATTTGACAAGTACTGTGATATCTGCCAATGTGCCTTCCTGATCAGCTAAATTATTAATTGCGAGGCAGGAGGCTGTGCCCAGGTGGATGGGGAAGTGTTCTGACAGCAAGGCTGCCCCAGGAGAGTGGCAGTCAGTGACCTATGCCACAAGGAGCTGGGGACACATGGGTGTTCTCTTCCTAGGAGAAGGCAATGGCATGCAGTGGGGATCAGGAGATATACCTCAACACATCTCTTGAGAAACCATTTGAATTTCCACCCGAATCTGGCCTTTAAGGGACAGCATAGGCCAGGCAGGCATGGGAGTGCCTCGCTTATGGTTCCTGCTACCCAGCGACAGTCAGCAAAACCTCCAGAGGCACAATGCCCTTGGACTGCAGACCGCATCCCTCACCCTGGCTCTGGAGACTTGCACCTCAGGGTAATATAAAAAGGCAGCACAAGCAGCAGGGAGGCCCATTATATACCTGTCCCCAAAAACCCTCTCCAGAATGCTAGGCAGAATGCTGTGCCATTGCCATGCTTCAGTTTACAATCGCAGCAGGCAGAGAAATCCCCCAACTCTGGTCCTGTTATCACACCTCAGGCCCTCTGCAGACAAAACATTCATTTAGCAATCTATATGATTCGCAATGTCAAACGCCTCTCTGATAGTTCCCTCAGGACAGCTGCTCTTGCTATTTCATCTGTTAAATATTTCCAGAACCCAGAAGTCCTCAGGGAGAAACGCAGTTATTTTGACTAACTGCTCCTCCTCCTCAACTAGTTACTGTGTTAGCTTCCTCCCACTCAAACACCAGGAGTTGATTAAGACATATGGATTATCTCAACACTACCAAGATTTTCAATTTAGAAAGTGAAATATTGACATTCTTAATATCACATTTCTCTTTCACTCAGGAGCCCTTCCTTGCATTGACACCGATCGCCGCTGAAGCACGGGAGTGTTGCACAAACTGCGGTTCAAGGGCTCAGCAGGCAGCTTTTCACATCTGTTTTGGTTGAAGGTGTGCATGGAGTCAACCCATTACACTTTTCTTAATACTACAGAGAAAAGTTCTTCTGAGTGACTCCTATTTGTGGAAATCTTTGGGTCATAAAAATAATTATTTGTTTCCACAGTAAGTTTAGAATTTTGTCTTCATCCTCATTAAAAAGAATATTTTGTAGCATGTTTGGCCTCTCCTCAATACAACATAAAAACAACAGCCCAAAAAAAAAAAATAGCTATAAAGGAAAATTCTACACTTGGAAAGCCCTCTATTTGGAAATCCTTCAGGAACACATCAGTCTTTAGAGTAAAATCTTGTTTCCCCTATGGAAAAGCTTTGAAAGCTTTGCTTTGTTCTGAGTAAGAGGAAAGATGACATTTTGTTTTGAACTGAAACAGAAAATAAAATTCAAGTGTTCAAATTAAACAGAAGTCCCAAGTTCGGACTGGCCCTGTTGGGATGCTACCAGCTCCCATAAAGGGGAGCCTTAGGTTCAGATTTCTGTTGAAGTTATGCATCCGAGACCTCTCCATTTCTACCTGTTTCCCAGAGGAAAACAGTCTACATTATTTCCTTTAAGCAGTTATACAGGATATATGCTACTTGCAGCAGCTGCCGCTTGCAACAACCTTTGTTTTGTTAATGTTACTTTTGCCAGAAAATATTAAAACTTGAAAATAAAGCATCTGTAGTGGTGTGTTCAACTCAGCAGGATGCTGCAGTGGTGCCAGGATGGAAGGAGACGGAATAACAGAATTGAGTAGCAGATTAATATTTTATCTTTAACTTTCAAAATGGGGGACTTTAAGAAGAAAATGTGGCCTGACTTGGCAATGCTCACAAGCACCTGTGAAGGCTTGGTGAGTCTTCAGGCTCCATCAAGTTTCCAAGAAATATCTTCATATTCTAGGCCCTTAAAAAAAACAACAGACAGTGAGGGAGCCACCTAACCTGTTTATTCACTGTGCACAGTGCTGGCTTTACCAATGTCATGGCAAATCTTTATCAGGCAGCTGGGAAAGGGTTTTATCCTGCACTTCCATCCACAAAGTCTTAGAGCTAAGAGTGAGCTGAAGACAAGGATGAGTTGTTCTGCAGGCCCTGGCATGTTTGATAATTGCTTGTCAGCAAGTGACTAAATTACTTGAAAGCAGACAAATGAGGATGTGCAAGTGTTGTAGGTGAATAGGCATCTGAGAGGTCAATATCCTGGGAGTGTTTGTGGGATCTCAGGTTGCTCTGACAGCCCTGGCTCTTTCAGAAGGCATTTACTAGTGTCAGAATGATATTTTAGTGATGTTAATGAGTCCTTGAGGAGGACAGAGGGGTTTTTTAAATAGAAAAGGGAAGAAATTGTACTGTAAGGAAAAGATAAAAGAGAAGGCAGTGAGGAAGGGTTTCTTTTTTTGTAGTTAGTCTGTGTTTAGGTGCACTTTGTGCTCTTGTATCTGCAACAGCCTGTGAGTATAAATGCTTCAGGATAAGGTGATATTTCAAGATAAAATACTTTGGTGTTCCAGGCTCAAGTGAGCTCATGGTGTATATATAACCAAAGATAGCTTTGCCTGTGTCACTATCACTGTTTGGATGATGTGGCATCATCCGGCATTGCCCTAGAACACATTCAGGCCACGGAGGTGTGATGCGTGGGTATGCATCAAATGTGTATTTAGAGCTTGACTTTACATTTGGGTATAGAAAATCTGAACTTTTCATTTTAGTTTACCTGGAGTTTGGGATTGCAGGGTGCTGTGGGAGTACTCTGAGCGTTTAGGAAAGGGAATCCAATGAAGTGCTGGAAAGTCACCATAGAAACATTCATGTGTTGCAAGTGTGACAGAATCATTCCTATAGATACTTCCTGAGGCTTTAAAGGCTGATATTTTCCAGAAATAGTGGACTGCAACCAATTAGTTGAAATAGGGAGGATTCAGAGTGCCTGGGTTTGGGAAGGGCTGGGGATGCTTTTGGATCACGTCCTCTGCTGTAGTGGACAAACGCATCACATATCCTCCTTCATTTTATTGAGATTCATTGTGAAAGCAGTGGGATCCAGGCTCCCAGTCCTGCTGCTTCCTCAAAAGCACTGGGCTCTAATGACTGGAGACCTCATCCCCACTCCAAAGGTGCCATGGTTATTCAGTCCTCTTCTGGCTCCCCAGTGCTTTCTCTCAGTATACTTTAGTAGTCAATTATTCTTCCACCTTCATCCTGTAAAGCAGAATCTCAGTTTGCCTGGTTGCCTCAATAATCCTTCTCAGCACTCCTTTCAACGTGAATTTCTCAGTCACGGGTGACTGGAGCTCTGCACTTCTGTGGAGCTTGTCATGTCCCATGGATGCGTGAAGTCTGGCAGTGGACATGTCCAGGGGCCAAGGCTACATTTCCGTTCAGTAAAAGCTTCGGGGTGGTTTGTATATTTGAGTTTCTTGTGAAATAATTGCATTGTTGGACACTGAATTATCCTCTGAAAGAGGTGAGAATTGTTATTAGTTCACATGTCCAGTGTTGCAAGGGAATATTAAGCATTAATTAACTAGCTCATCTGTTAAAAATTCATATGCCAGTTCTTGTTTGCACAACAAATAATTTCTGACTCACTGGCAGTTTCTCTAGTAAAATGATATTTGCCTCTGTTTTCATCTTGTTTCAGAAGAATAGGGAACAAAAAGAAAGAGCCCTTGGATGTCATTTGCACCTAACAACTGCCCTGTGTGTGCCGTTGGCACTGAAGTGTGTGGTTGGCTCACCGGGACAGCTGGAAGCTCTGGTAGGTGCTTAGAGCACAGATGAGGAGCTCCAAGCTTCCAAAAGTTCTCCGCTGTGCTGCAGTCCTGGCAGAGCAATGGGACCTCCAGAGGCTTCTGCTTTTTTACCTGTCAGTGTTGCAGATGGAAATGAAATGGGATAGGTATGGCAGTAACCGTTGGTTGGCCTTTCTGTTAGATATTTGGTGGAGAGGAAGCTTTGTACCTAATTCAGAAACCACATTTGGTTTCTTAACTCCTGCAGTGAGTAGAAAGGTGACTAAACAGAAATGATGGTCAGCGTGGAATTAGGAAACTGAATCAATTTGTTGTGAATTTCCATCCATATCCCACAGAGGATGATGATCTTGATGCTGTGGCTCCAAACTGGCTTTCAGTAGGGTACTTGGCTGAGGAAACTGGACACCTGACAACTAGGCTAGAGTGAAGCCAGTCAGAACTTTTACTTCAGAGATATTGGGATTTTGTACTTTTTATTCTATTTTTTTAATTAGTATTTTAAAAAAAATTATTTATTTTATTTATTTAGAGATTCATCTATTAACTTGTCAGTGTAGGATCCTGTAGGGCCTTTGGTTGAAGTGCATTAATCACTCATCTCAGTGACTCTGAGTTTGATGGAGCTGGTCATCCTCCAGGAATTTGTTTTATTGTTCCACAATAAAATGTTTAAGACACCATTTTCATTAAAGTTTTCTACAAGCTGCTTCTTGTCTTAGCCCATCCCTTGAAATTATCCACCAGCTACCAGTTCTTTTCAGAATTAATCGCTTGACCCAGTTACACAATTCATTCCCCATTCATTTTGATTAGTATCTTGGATAGTAATTTATTTCCTGTCTCAGTGCTTATCAAAATTACCTGTCCTGTATTTTTCTAGTTATTTAGCTTGTTTTGGGTAGGAGAGTTTGTGGAGGTTTGGCTTTCAGTACCAAGTAGTTTTCTGTTGGCGCAGGAGCCAGTTAGTAAAGGCTTTTGGTTTGTGCAGGGACTGGTGCTACATAGTGCTGCACACTTAGTATGAAGCCTTCTTCATCAAATGCCCTGTTTTTCATCAATCTGTGAACAACATTCTGAAATTTACTTACACTGGGTTTTTTTTTTCCTTCCTCATCCCCAAGTATTGCTAAATAATAAGGTTCCAACCACTTTTTTTTTTGGTCTTAAGTAATTAAGTGTAGATTGTGGTTTTCCTCACCAGCGCTCTTCCAAACTGGAAGTAGGTGGGTTTCTGTTTAATTGAATCAACAGAAGTGAATGGCAGTGGGCTCCCACTCTGCATGCCATCCTTGTTGTGAATTGTGAAACAGCAGGCAAGGTTCTAATGCAGATTTTGTCTATGCTGTTATTTTAGTGCTATTTTTTAATGTAACATTTACAACAACATTGGCAATCAAAAGAACTTGTTACCATTTGTGCTAATTTCAGGAGATGATCACAGGACTATGTGATTAGCATTGATTAAACAAGGAGCTGAATGGAGAGAGGCTACTTAAGAGATGTGAGAGCAGGACATTTTCACTGCTAGACAAGGGCCACTTAACAGTAGGTTAATGAATCAAGACAGCCGGAGAACTCATAAAGGACAAATCAGATGTGATTGCTTCTGTTACAAGGCAATAGCTAGGTCACTGGGCATTATAAGATACTTAGAATGGTATCCTGTTGTACTATGGGAGAAGTAGGAGTTTTATATAATGGAAATCCTGTTTCACAGCTCTAATAAGCTTGTTAATAACAATTCAGTGTGTCATGGCGTTTAGTCGGGATTTCAGATTTTGTCATGTAGAATGAGAAGGATTCAAATTGAAAAGGAAGAAAGATTTTGCAGTGAATTTTTTTTTTTTTTTTTGTTCATCAGTGTAGGCTAGCAGCACCCTTGGAGAGGCTTGCAGGGGCTGCACAATGCAAAGAAAGCACGAATCCACTTGCGCTGCCTCTGTGCCACCTGCTTGTCTACCTACCTGCCTTTAAAATGGGACTCAATTAGTAGAGAATTTTGTGGAGGGAATTTGTTTCATGGAACATTATATGGCTTCCTGAGCTCTGATGTGAAACCCGTTGTGCAAACCACTCAGAAGTTTGCGTTCTTCCTTACCCATTTTGTAAAGAGGGTGCTGTGAGTGAGAATTGATAGGTGCAGGCTGGTTTTCTCACCTTGCCATTCACCCACAGGGATGAGGTAAGTGATTGATGCTACCACCTGGAAAAGGGGCAGAAATTTAGGGTGCTGAAATCTAGGAATGAGTTTAGTGAGTTCTGTCATTCCTGCAGTGGAGTTTGTTCTATGCAACAGTGTACCTAACTTACTCATGCAGTAGGTTTGGATGCCTAGGTTAGTTACCACTGGGGTGACACCTTGGATGGTCTGGAAATCTTTGAAGAACTCAAGTTTATCACCTAAGTGAGCAGAGTACTTAGATTATGCCATTTTCCATCAACCTTTTCAGGTGTGACTGCCCCTTGTCGTGGTAGGCCTAGGCAGGCCAAATGGGCTTACACCTTTCCTGGCTTGCCCAGGCATATTTTTCTGCTCTCCCTCCTGCTGTTT
>VWYK01044606.1:41962-60103 GCA_013399775.1 Semnornis frantzii | reverse complement strand
CTTCTGCCCAGACGGAAGCCCTGGAGAGAATACAGATCGTCCAGAGAACCAGGAACAGGTCAGAGATCATCTGCCTCCTTCCCCAGAAGCCCAGGGGAGACTCTAAAGCCGCTGACGGCTACTGACCGCAACCCCGCCTTGGGTACTGTCAGATAATAATTTTGTGGGTAAATGCCAAAGCCTCTTGTAATTATTAACTGCCTTCTGCCCTAAGCAGAAAGTTGCTCCTTTATGTCTTATGCTTATCTAGTGAGCAAGCGGTATACTGACCGCAAAGCCTTCTCTTCCAGTTTATATCGAGTTTAATTAATGTATATATTTAATAACTATTTCCAGATTCTGTTATAACCTGTACATAGTTTCCTAATGTTGCAAAGAACCTGTTAATATTATTATTAAGTGGTGATTGGGGTGATGCGAGTTCTGAATATTTAATATTAATAAACTGTGAATATTTTTATATATTGTCTTGCATTAATTAATTTACCCCATCCTTTATGCCCCTATAATTCTTTGGAAGGACCATCCCACTTCCTTATTCTACCTTTCTCCTCAGACCCAAAATCTGGATGTCAGGGCAACCCACAAAGTCTATTTCTTCTTCTGTAATTGCCATCAGAAGAACTTGTTGGTGAGGATTGGTCTTTCTAATGGATGTTGCTTCTGACGTTGACCATTTTTCTGTTCTATCAGTGTGAAAGTCTTATGTCAGTACTGTTTGGCATTGTCACAAGACATAGCAGGATCTGCATGAATCTGCATGAAGACTGACTGCAGAAGTTGCTTTTACTTTGCCTCTTTGCTCAAAAAAAACCCATTTTAATTCATGTGCATAACTATTCTCTCCATTTAAATGCTGGTTTGACAGTTCAGTGGTGGTTACAGATTTATACTTGTTGATCTGTCTGGGATATGATGTGACATCTGTGAAACATGCATCCTCTAATAGCTGGAGAGCAGCCTGAAGCAAAACCCGGTACAGCTCCACAACGTGAGAAGAGAGGAGAGAATACAAGTCAGACTGCAAGCCTTCTGAGCTAGGCTTTCTACAACTAATGATTTTTCTCACTATTAATGCAGCTCTTGGAATCTCAGCACCAATTTGTGTGTCTGAAACTCCTTTCCAGACTTGCCTACAGAGGGCCGGGGCTGTGGGTTTTTTTGGTTAGAACCTGACTTCAGTGGTCGAACTACAGAGTATCTTTGCTCTTGTTTCCAGACCACCTGCTCCTTTGTTGACCATACAAAGTATCGGTATGGGTGGAGAACACACAAGCTGCTTCGGACTGCTTGTGCATACTTGGGTTGTGTTTTCTACCTCGGATTCAGTTAAAGGAAGTCTTTGAGCTGTGGAGGTAGTGCAGTTTTTGGTCCATTGCCAGTTCCAAGCAAGGCCTTTTCACTAGGAGAAGTCATGCTCGTAATAGATATTGACTCTCAGTTTGACTTTTTCTTCCTTCTTTTCTCTAATTTTTATTCTCTCCTTCTTGAAGGAGAATGATCAGACTAATCTGAGCTGTTCCCTAATTGCAGGAGCAGCATAGAGGTATACATTAAAGCATGAACAAACAGGAATCTGCTAGATAAACATTTAATTTCTGCCTACTTACTTCAATTTTAAGTCCCGGAGGACCAACTTCCTATTATCGCTGAACCTCATTATAGTTTTATCTCTGGTCTTATAATAAAATCAAAAGCATTAAGTAACTAGAGCTGTCCTATGCTATTTATGATCGATTCAGGTAACCACTAATTGCAGTTTGCCTCACAAACACTGTGGAAGTTGAAGGTCTTTGGGCGTGTGTGATGGTCAGAGGTACTGCATGAAGAAAAGTTAATAGCAACCAGGGTTATTTAATATCCTAAATAAGGATACAGAGGAGGAAGTGGAAAGCAATCTGGCAATGTCTGCTGGCATGTTTTTGTCACAAATTAAGTACATCAGAGTGAATTAGAAAAGGGGAAAAAAAAGAGTTGCGAATGTTCCTCTGATTTGGAAAATGAATTTGGATTTGCTTGTATATGTGACTCTTCATGTTTTCTGTGGAACTACTTCACGTGGTTCCAATTATTCACTTAAGCCCCATATTGTTATTTTCTGTTTCCTGAGTGCGTGATTTATGTAACCGAGACTAATAAAACCAAATGCTTGAATTGAAATTCATTGCACATTGATTAAATTGGCTGTATGCATTACTTAAATTACATATGTTAAAAAACAAACAGTAAGCTCTGACTATAAGAGTTACAATTTGCAATTCGAATGACCTATAAACCAAGAATTATTTGCCAACAAAATGTTTGAATAATATCGATGAATGAATACATTAGAGGATTTCATGATGTGTTCATCACGATTAATGAATAAGGAAATAATACTCAGCAACTGTTACGTGTTTCTTCAGTGGGAAACCAAAGTTTTACAGCACTTTATTTGGAAAGGACAGCAGAATGTAAAGGTTGCAGGAATGGGAAAGGTGTGATGAAACTGGAAAGGGACACTGTTCCTTGTCCCAGGTACCTTAATGGCTGGTGGATAATCTTAAAGAAGGCACACATGTGGATCTCACGGTCACCTTTGTAGCAGCCCACCAGTGGTGTTGCACAGAAAACCATTTGAAGAAAGTTGGTGTTCTGCATGTGTGCATCTTCTCTCTGCGAAGAATGAAAGGCAAGATGGCTGCAATGGCATAGTTAAAGTGCTCCCTCCTCTTTTGCTCCAAGCACTAGGGACAGTCCGGACTGAATCTTGCCTTGATGGTGCTCTTAGCATTTCTACAAACACATTCATGTTCGTTCTATGTTTGCTTGTCTAAGTACTGGTCGGGCCTGAGGCTGCTTTAATTTTTGGTGGCAGTGAGGCTCTTGGGAGGGGCAGCTTCTGGATTGAAGCTTTTTAGAAGTAGCTGATAGTTGAAGGGCTTGGGCTCATTTTCTTCTGAAATTGGTCTGTGTGGAATTGTTTCAAGTTCAGAATTTGTCGTCAAAATGAAGTATTGGAATTCATGGGCAATGCTTAGGTCCAATTCCTTCATTGTTTGCTCTAGGTCTCTTGAAAACAAAATAGTACTGTAAAACCTGTGGGCTGTTGAGCTCTTAGTCTGAGGGAAAAATTATACCACAGAAAAAAACAGGCAACTAAACAAGCACAGACTATGCCCACCTCCAATACAACCCAAGCTATTTTTTTCAAATACCAACTTCCATATCAATTTATAGGCCCCTTTCTAATGTTCTCCTAAAGAAATACTGTGTTCTATAAACTTTGTTAACAATTCATGTGTAGAGTAATAACACTAACAAAAGGTGTAGGATTTCTTTCAATTTGTAGACAGAACAGCTCTATGCAAAAGATTTAACTGTAGGACATTTAGAAAAAGTTATATTAAGAGGTGAAGTGCTCAGAAGAATTAACAACAGATTGTGTGGGGAACTCAAAAGATCACATCACTAATGATTGTGTTAAGGGGGAAAGAGCACGTTAGTGAAGAATGGGCAAGTGTGGATGTTAACTCTGGGAAAGCAAATGATTTCATCTTAGCCTCTGTATTATTGAAGATGCAGTGTTTTTCACCACCTTTCATCAGCCCTCATTGATTTCTGGGAAAAAACAAAACGCAATGCCAGTCGCGGTTGTTTGAGAGGTGGTGCCTTCAACATTTCTTTCTTTCTCAATGCACATTGAGCTTGGAACTTATTCACAGTGAGGAGACAGACAAGCTTACTTAACATGTTAGCTGGTTTGGTTCAGTTTTTGATTTTGTTCTTGTTACTTTTTGCTTTCTAATAATGTACGAACTGCTTTCTTAACCTTTAAAAACACCTTTGCTGTTGTGTTGTGTGGGTTTTTGGTTTGTTTTTTTGTTTGTTTGGTTTTGATTTTTTTTGTTTTATTTAAAAAAAAGGGGTTTTTTTAAGTTTGTTTGGGTTTTTGTCATCTCCAACCTGGGAGAGAAGAATTAAAAAAAAAAAAAATAAAAATTCTGATTTGCTGTGGTCCTGGGTTTTTAGGCTGTGCTGCAGGATTGCCTACAGCAGCTAGGGCTTGAGGAGCTGTCCAGGAGCAGAAGATTGGTTACATTTCCACCCTAACTCTTTTCTGCACTTCTGACATCCTGTATTCCATGCCTGCCACAGTCTCTACAGTAAGCAGTGTGGCAGATCTAAAACCCAGTTTCGTTGTTTGTTAGCGCTTGGAAATATTGCTGAGTTCTGAGCTTAAAGAAGATCAGAGATGTGCATATGCAGAGCATTAACTGAAATAAGCAGTGCAGTGGCTTATGGGTAGTGCATTTGTTTTCCATTTATTTATGTTATTTCCCTTAACCCATTCCCCCCATAAGAATGTTTAAGTGCTCATTTTTAAAGTTTTCTTTTGAACGATGGTTTTGCTGACTCTGCAAATTGGATGTTCTAAATGCTGTTGGAGTCCCGTTACAGTGAGGGGAATTGTATTGCTAATTAAAATGTTCTGTATATTCTGTATATTCTACCACATGCCTGGCTCTATTTGTTATCATTCATCTTCATGAAAATAAATTTGAATAACAGCTTAGGAAGAAGAGAACATTATCTGAATATGAACTATTTTGAAAGAGTCCTTGTAAAATACTTTCCTTACTGCAAAGAAACCAAGGATCTGATATCCTCTGATGTTGAGCACCTCGTACATCAGTGGCAGTCAGCTTCTCCGAATTTCAAGTCGTAAAGCCACTTGCCAGTCAGCAGCTGCTCTGTGACAGAACTGCCAAAGGACCTTGTTCCTCTTACTATATCCAAACTGTGCTATCCCAACAGCAATGGTGTGTTGTGAAGATTAGGCAGGCTCTACATTTGAATTTGAAATTAATGTTGTTACGTTTAATTGACTATTATAATCTATAAAATGTACTGTGCAAACCACAGCAAATGAAAACAAATGACCATCTGTGGCAATTTAGCATCTCCTCGGTGATAAAAAAATGCAAGAGGCAGCTCTAGCTTGAAAAATAACCATTGAGGTAAAAGATAATCCTCCAGACCTGTCTGCCAGGCAGGAAAGTGTAAATCACCATGTGTTTGCCCTACTCAGCGCTTGTTCACTAATGTGGAGCTGCTTTTACTGTTTTTAAGAGAAACTTATCAACTTTAATGAAATGTCTTGTATTAGAATGTAAATAAAATGCTTGTGCTGAGAAGTACAACCAGGTTGCAAAGGTAGTCTTTGTCAGAGCCTCTTGGATACGATGTTGAAGCTTCTCTGGCATTTTTATTTTGCTTAGACCATGTTGTGGTACGTGTTCCAAGTGTGGATTTGTGAGATTAAAGACAGCAGATGGGTGCTCTGGGTGACTCCTTCCTGATAGCTGCAGCACTGATGTGAATCCAGAAGGTCTTTATTAGAGAGAAAGCTTTTGTGATGTTATTTCTGATCATAAAACAGGTGATGGGATCCATCCTGGCAGAAGGAGATCTAACTTATGCTAGTGCTTGTTGTGCTAGTTTTATAGTAAATGCTTAGGGGTGTGGTTTACTGCTCACTTGGTGGTGTCAGGCTGATGGTTTGACTTAATGATCCTAGAGGTCTTTTCCAACTGAAACAATTCTATGTAACAGAGCTTTAGGTGCTGCAGATACTGAGTTGCTTAACTCCAATCTGAACTTTACAATAGATGAGTGATTTGAGGGTAAAACGTCAAGACCAGATCTCTCTGCTGGAAAGGGTGCAGGGGACTGTGCTGAGGGAGATCCAGTAAGACCTGCCTAGGTGAGCTCTGCATTAACGCTGTGAGGTAACTGCCTTGTGTGGTTGGGTTGCTGCAAGCCTGCCTCCAGACTTAAGTGGCTGCCTGATAGGAAATCAAATGAAGTGACTCTCTTCACTACAGGCTGTGGGCTGCCTCTCATGTTCCTGGATGTTCTGGAGGTGTTACAACTTTTTAAGCTGCGTATCAGATTTAAGGGTGAGGATGGAGGATGTTTGGGTCTGTCAGTTTCTATAAAATACAATTCTGCTTGAACCAGTCAGCTGATCTAAGTTGCTTGAGACTACCAGATCTTCATGTGGTTGGAAAGAGCAGATAGTTTAAATCTCTTAAAGAACAAGACCCAAATTGATGTGGAAGTCACAGAATGCAGTGTCCAAAAGTGGCACAGTAGTAGTGGGAAATTGCTTTATGTGCTGATGCTTTCTAAGCACATCTGCTCTGCAAGTTTCCCTCTGTGATGACAGATTTGGAGGGGAAGAAAAAAAGCACCACAAAACTTTGCCTTCGGAGATTTTTGTAAGTGGCCGGAATATGTTGAGATCTGCCTCTCTGTGAAGAAAGCGTAGTGCTGCTGGCACCTTGACTGGGCTGTCGCATCCATTAGGTGTATGTAATCACTGCAGTGCAGGAGCCTCTGGAAACTTGGCTTGAGAAAAACATTAACGTTAATGTCAGCAGAGCCAAATCTGCCCACCTATTAACTTGCCTGAGCTCAGAGGTTTTGACAGTGGAGCTGAATTTAGCTTGAAGTCCATGTGCGTGTAGATGTCTGCAGAAGCAGGAGGCCACTTGCTTGGTTCTCCACAGCCTTCCCTCAGGCAGGAATTGTGATGTGTGCCTGAGGGGTGTGTGTCCGGTCCGGCCAGGGCAGCTCTGCATCCCTTTCCTTCCTCCTCTGGGTATGTTTTCTGAAACTAGTTGCTGGTTGGCAGGCAGGCTAACTTTTGTTCTGCTTGGTTCTACATCTTCCAGCGTTTGCTGTGTCTCAGATTTTCTTTTGTGTTAGTTACTGACAGGACTTTTGTTTCTTTAGTATTAAAAAAAAAAAAAAATGCATACAGGTTTTCAAGTCATTGGAATAAATTAAAAGCAAATGGACTGCAAGGCTTTTCACAAAAAATGATTTGTCTGAAAGCAAACTAGAGACTTAATGCTCCTCATCAAAATTAACTATATTGCTTGACCTAAAGAGCTGACTCTAATAGTTAAATCTCCTTTTCATAACAGATCCAGCTTCTGCCTGCTTTGGTCACACTTTTTTCATACAAACTATTTCTAATTTTTTAGTAAAGCTAATAAAATACTGTTTTCAGGACATTCTTACCCTTCTGAGAGATACTCTTTTGTGTTCTCTTCCACTGTGGAGGGACGCCTCCTGTGCCTCTTGACTTCTGCTGTTGTTCACAGATTTGCTAGATCGAAGTGTGAAAATGAGCAGCTCTGGGCAAAGCAGAAGGGTGCTCAGGCAGGAACAGCTCCAGCAGCTGCTGCTCTGCTGCCTCCTTGTTGGTGCCAGAGCCCTGGAGAGCCAGGCTGGGGTCTAAGGGACCAGGCAAAATATACACGTGATGGAGAACGTGGCTTGGTCCCAGCACCAGCTGTTGTTGGCATTCTCTCTGCTATCCTATCCCTGGTATCAAGAACAGCAAGTGACTCCTCGTGTGTCTCCCACCAGCTGGAGCAACCCAGACTTGATCCATGGGCAGCAAAATTCAATTTTGCCTGCACGACTGGAGACCTTGAGGAGGGGTGATGTGGCAGCTGCTGCCCTCCCTGACGCCAGTGCGGGCTGGAGAAGGAGGTGTTCTGCAAGTGCTGCTTAATTGCTGTGTCTTGTGAAGCACGACAACATTCAGAAGGGACTTTGTGCAAGACTGCAATCCTTCTCCTTGCTTTCTCACAGAAGTATGCTGTTCCTCCCTTTTAATTTTTCTAGATGCTTTTGAGAGAGGAGTTGGACTGAATACCAGGTGGCCAAATAGAAATGAAAGTGTTGTCATCCATCGAAGCACGTGAAAGAACTTGTTCTCTCTTCTGGCTCCACTTCAGTGTGATTGCTCTGGGTGCCTTTGCTCCCTTTGCTCTGGGAAAGTGCAGAATCAGGCCATGAAGATGAGAGAAGTCTTTGAATGGACTTTGTTCTGCAGGGATGGAACATGTACCTGAGGAAGAGACAATTTCTTTTTCCTCTTGTGTGCTTCTTAGGGGGAAAAAGAAAATTATTTTCCTGTCCTCAGCTGCAGTGTACACTGAACTCTGGTTCAAATGCCAGCTGTATTGACTTGTGGTTTCCCTTCTGTGTTATCTCTTCAAGCAAACTTTCTTTTCAGCTGCTGATTGCACAAAGATGACAGGCATAAGCTGATGTGCTGCTGGAGCTGCCGTCTTTTGCTGATGGGTATTTTGGTGCTGTAGCCTGTTGAGTGTATGTGATAATTGGTTTCCCTTTTGGTCTTTGGGGACAGAAGATGCAATTAGCTTGTCCAGCATATTTTCTTTTATACATTCTCAAAATTTCAGTTCTTTTAGGAACACTGAGGAGTCATTAAATCTAGACTCGGTTCTTGCTTTCTGAGCATCAGAAGAAATTGCTTGCCCCAGCTGCACCTCTGCTGGTATATTTGAATTCAGTTGTGGTGTCAGAAATGCAAGTACAAAATCTTATTGAAGTCCACCAAAAACATTAAAGGTACCTCTGCAAAGCTCTTGAGACTCGGAGCTTATACCAGAGGACAGGTGTCAGCCCTCAATTTGTCTTTCAGACAAGGCTTGAGAAGATTGTAGGTGGGCGGAGGATATATTTACATGTTAAACGTTAGGTAGGATTTCATGGTGCACTGAAAACAACTTGTGCTGCACTTTAAAGTTTACCAACATCTGATTTCTAGCACCTTGCTGCTTCAGAATCACAACAGAGCCAGCCCACATGCAGTCTGGCTACCTGGACAAAGACTGAGTCTGAGAAAGGAACAAAATGTGAGGGGCCTGTGCCTTCAGGTTTGTGTGTACCTCTGTATTCAGGTCTGCATGAGTATACTGAGACAATTTTCCCTGTCAGAAGTGACTGAAGATCTCCAGGGATGCTGACAAGCAGCTGCGGTAAGATCATAGAATTGTTAAGGCTGGAAAAGGACTTTAAGATCGAGTCCAACTGTAACCCAGCTACCATGATCACTGAAGTGTGTTCAGTGTCACAGAACGTTAGGGGTTGGAAAAGACCTTGAGAGATCATCTAGTCCAACTCTACTGCCAGGGCGGGATCACCTAGAGTAGGTCACACTGGAATGCATTTAGGTGGGTTTTGAATGTCTCCAGAGGACACTCCACAATTCCTCTGGGCAGCCTGTTCCAGTGTTTCATCACCCTCATGGCGGAAAAAGTGTTTCCTTATGGTCACATGGAATCCTGTGTGCTCCAGCTTGTACCCATTGTCCCTTGTCCTATCATTAGGCACCTCCAAGGAGAAACTGGCTCTGTTCCCTCAGGAGGGAATCGCCTACAACAATTGCTCTCCTTTTTCTCCTTAACACAAGTAGTCCTAATGCCTGTGGGGCTGCCTGAGTCACCCCAGGCAACCTCCTGGATAGACCTTCATCTAGTGCCTCCATAGCATGTCCCTCCAGTTCCAGAGCCCCATACATGTTGTGTAAGGGCAACTGGGAAAGCTGAGGGAGGCTGGGAGGGGATTTGCCTGCCTCCCTAAGCAGGGACCTGTTTCCACTCCTCCCCTGTCTTTTAGGTCAAAAAATGGAAAAAAGTAATTTTGTACATCAAAGGCTGTGTGCTCTTTTCCCACATGTCTTGTCTGATGGCTGCTGCTTCTGTGCAGGTGTATATTTATTCCTTGCTGGGACAGAAAAAAAGTGCCTATCTCTTTGTTCCAGTGATAAGTGGCAGAGTACTGAAATGTCAAGATTTTGCAGGCCAAGAAATGTGTCTGCTGGTAAGAACTTACTGGGATTATTCCAATCTTGGAATAAGTGACCATAAAAGGAGAAAAGATGGAGCAGGAAAAAAAGTGTAATTCCTCTGACTTTTTTCTCCTCCATGAATCCTGCTGAGGAAATACTATGACCAGCTACCAATTTGCAAGAGAAGAGAGGGGTCTTCATTTGACGCAGTGGGGTTCCTTTGGAAAAAAGTAACTTAAATGGGTGAATAATCTTTTGGCGAAATTTGCCTTGTGCAAACAGCACAAATAAAAACCTGGTTTTGATTGTGAATCAATTTTCTGATTCCCGTTTCTATTTAAATGGTCTTTCACTGATACCCTCTTTCAGTTGGGAGGGTTTTTCTGAGCACTGTTCTAGTTTGGAGCAGACCTGGGACACCCCTGAACCTTGTCCTTCCACACCTTGGTCCCTTCAGTAACCTGCCTTTAAAATGCCACTGTTTACCAACAGCCATTTCAGCTTTACAACAGTTAGTTTGCTGATTACAGACAGAAACTGTTGTCTGAGAGAACTGTATGGAAACTGTCAAATGCTGACATTTAATGGCAGCCATGGGAGCTGGAGATCTGTTGTTTGGGAGAGAGTTCTAAAAATACTCCGTAAAAAATAAGTTTAGGATCTGTTACTGCTATATGTTTAAAAAATCTTCCCTGTCATGATTTCATATTTCATTAGAAACTAACTATGCTACAATAACATAGAAAAGTAGAAGCCCACAGCAGAAATAAAATATGGTATTTGTGTTCATTTGCCTGCTTCTTTAGGGTTATTACTAGCAAAGCAAACTTGGAACAAACCCTGTTAGGATTTCTGCTCCTGTCTAGAGCCCTAAGCCTGGCACCTAGCCATTAATTTACCAATTTTGAAAGGATTTTTATCTAATAAAAATACAGGTGAGTAAGAGCCTGCACTTCATTGCAGACACAAAGGTACAGTTTTGACAACATTATCTCAAGCCCCTGTGACACAGCTTCGATGCTTGGTGAAGGGGCACTGGCATGCACAGCTTCTGCTCACTGAGCTTCACAGGGTGCCTGCTTTGCTGTACTGGCCACCACGACAGAGAGAGGGGTGGGCTGAGAATCTGGCAGCACTGGCTGAAGCCTTTATGTGCACAGCTCGTGGCTGGGAGAAGGAGAGCCAGTCCTTAGAGTATCAGCTGTGTTATTGAGGAGTGAGGGCTGAAAGGCAGGTGAGGAGCCTTTGCTTGCTGCTTAGCAATGCTTGACAGGCAGAAGTCCATCACAGTCGGAGGTGGTTCATATTCAGGTGCACATGGCAGCTAAGATCTGCCAGCAGTTAGCCAAGCTGGGACTCAGTAGGCTCAGGAGACTTTGGATGACCTCTGAGGAATGCCATAGTTAGCAGGGGAAGGGATTTGGTCAGGCGCAGGAGGAGGATTATGGTGATGTTCTGTACAGCCTGCCTATTTGGACACCATTACTGCTTCTACTTTGTTTGGCTTGGAAATGTGGTTTTAAACAAGGCAGGCACTGCACATCAAATTGTGCTATGAAAGTGTGTGATGGTAGAAGTGTAGGAGTCTGGGATTGCCTTGAACAGATCCCATTAGCTGTCAGAGCCAAGGTGCATGTTGAGGAGTTGCAAGTATTTGGTCTGAGGTGGTGGCTGAGAGACTGTTCCTCTGTTCTGGAAGATGTTGAGATGGTCAGTAAGGAGAAATTCAGGACATAGGGGGAGGATTTAATCCAATTTTCTCTGCTTAGCAAGAAGAATGCTATTAAATGGAAGAGATCGGATAAGGTGGGGCTCATTGTTGTCACAAGATGGGCTAGAGCTGGTTCTGTGCCCTGGGTTTTTGTGGCTGGTCTCAGCTTAGCATGGGTCAGGGGAAGAATCTCCCCATGGCTGATTATCCCTGTGGATCATGTTTGTGAGCTGGGCTATGGTCAGGCTGCTCTGGTGTGGAAGGTACACTACAGATGTTCTTCACCTGTGACATCACGCATGTGTGTGCTGGGCAGTTTTTAAGAGGAGATAACTCTTGCCTTGTGGGTATTATAACTGTCTGAGGGCAGCGGTGTTGTCTGATAATGTGTTCTGTGTGGTGTGCGGGTGCTTCGTGTTTGGCCATATTCCAGCATTGGTGCTTCGAGTGATCTCTTCTTGCCTTGAACTGCTGCTGACCCATAGGTTATGCAGAGGAGAGGAATAGGTTCAGCCATCTGTAATGTTGGTGTTACTGTTCTGAATTGTGCTTCCCTTCCTTGCAGAGTGGTGGTTATCTTCTTCCCACATCTCGACTAGAAAACATGGATTGACCTTCAGTTCAGCTGGCAGATGATCAGAGTTGTGGCTGAAGGACTGCAGAGGGAAAGGTGGCTTGGGGAAAACCAGTGCTGAGATGAAAGGAGGGTAGTGACTGCCTGCTCAGGTTGCATAGAACAAGTTATGGCTGAGGAGTAGGTAAAGACATCTTGAAATCACCCTTCAAAATTCGCCACATCTTAGAATGGTGGGATTAACATACCTGTTGTTTCCTAATAGAAAGAGATTGGGATTATTTAGTTTTCACCAAGGTTATGGTGGCGTTTAGATTTCTTTTTTCTTTCTTCCCCCCATGCTTTTTTGTGCCTTAAAAAAACTGTAGCTGTGTGGGCTGGAACAGCTCTGAAGAGCAGCCAACTGGCAGGCTGTAAACTAACTTAAAGCAATAATTTTATAAAGCGAAAATAATAGAAATCCTGAGAAGAGCAGTGTTTTGCATGCACATCTTGAGATCTGTGGAGTGTGTACTCATGCTTGTCGTGGAGGAGGTATTTGTCAGAGTACACCTGCCTGTCTTCTAAATTAGTTAACTGAGGGTTTGGTTTCCAGTGCGATCTGTCTGTCCACCCAGCAGGCCCCACGGTTGCAAATTACTTACTACCTCTGTGAACGTCGTCTAGCCGCTGGCGGTGCTGTGCCGTCGCTGACACCTCGGCGCTTCCCCAGCCGATGTCGAGGCCTGTCAGCGCCGGCCCAGGGTCGGCAGAGGTCGGCCCGGCCAGCTGTGTGTCTGAGTCAGCTTCTGCCTCCCTGCCGGTGCCGTGCACTTGATTGTGCTGCTGGTGGGGCCCTGGCACTCTGTTCCGCCCTGGCTGATTTCCTCCTCTTGGTGAGACCCTCAGTATTTCCCCTGGCCGCTTCAAACGTTGTTTGAAAACATCTTAGTGTGTTTATACTTGAGATGCACCTGAAGATCCTGGCACTTACACATATTCCATAAATTTTCATGTTCTGACAGGAGCGTGACCTTTTAAGATGCAGATCATCCTTGCCTTTATTGCAAAGCATCTTTTTTCTTTCTTTTCTCCAGTGTTTCTGACGATTTCTATTTGTACTAATGCCTTGACATCCAAACAGGTCGATACCTTGCTGATTTGTTCTGATATGTGTATTCAGCAGGAACCCTTCCCCTCGAAAGGGTGTGGGAGGGGGGGAGGAAATCCTACTCCTCTTCAGAGGAGTCTTGGCAGGCGTAATCACAGGATTTGTGATTCATGTCCAACATATGTGAGAAGAGCTGCCATCTCAGGGCAAGTTGCAGATATTAAGGGACTAAGTAAAACCTGCTTTTGATGTTTGTGGATTTCTCTCTGCTAGATCAAAAGTGAAGTTGTTAATTCATTTGATCAAACCTTCAGTTCCTTTTTGCAGTACAGTTACCGGGTTAAATGCTGTCTTAATCAAATCAAATCTCTACCCTTTTCTTCCACAAGGCACTGCAAAAAGTTAGCCCTGTAACATTACTCTGTTCTAATGAACCTGCAGCTAATGCCGTGTAGGATGGGTTTGCTAAAGGAGCTATAAAAATTGAGGTAATCATTACATGCAGTCACATCATATTTAGTATTGAAACCTGGCTGTGGAGAGTTTTCGGGTCTAGACTAATGGAGGTTTAAATTTTAGCCTCTTTCTGTACTATTGGCATGTTGAGTTTTCTGGCTGGTTTCTTCTGTTGAATTTCTCAGCAAATCAACGTGTTGGGTTATTCTTTGCCTGAATTTGGAAGGAGCTGCAGGGCTGGGTCTGATTGTGTGTTACCATGGTTTGTCCTGGAGTTATTCTCTTCATTTCTGCTTCTTTGACTTGTTGAAGCTTAGAAATTTTTGTTATTATAAGAAAGTGATTGAGGAAAGAGTTTTGGAGTCCATCTGCATTGCTGAAATTCAGTCCCCATGGGACTCATTTGTTAGGAGTGTAAAATTTGCCTAAACAGTTCCAGGACTCTTGCCTGCATTTCAGCTTGCAGGATCTGGGTATTCAACTGTTGTGGGTGGCACACAGTTGTAGAGCAGGGGAAACCTTATGTCTTCGTGGACATATGCAGCAGGTGCTGAAGTGCTGCAGTATGTTACTTTTTTGAGGGGCATTAGCTTTGGGGAAAGGCCAGCTCTTGGGAGAGGAAACAGGAGGAGGGCGGAGGGCCTGAATGAAGTGCGGGAGTGGTGACTGTAGTGAGAGGGAGATGCAGGCAACGCGTTCCAGTGGGCGGTGTCAGGGTTAAAGAGGGCTAAAGTAGAGGGCACATACAAAACGGTCTTGGAGGCTTTTATGGACTGAAAAGGTGTAAAGCCCCACGTCCTGCACTGGGGATCTTCTTGCAGACTCATTCTGCCCGTTTGAGGGGATGGCCTCAAGCTGAGGCTGGGTAGGTTTAGATTGGACATTAGGAAAAAGTTTTTCACACAGAGTGGTCAGGCACCGGAATGAGCTGCTCAAGGAGGTGGTGGAGTCACCCACCCTGGCTGTGTTTAAGGGTCGTTTGGATGTAGTGCTTAGGGATATGGTTTAAGGTGATTCTTGTAGAGTAGGGTTATAGGTTGGACTTGATGATCCTGAGGGGCTTTTCCAACCGGGGTGTTTCTGTGATTCTGTGAAAAGAAAACCATAGAAAATGTAGGATTCAGGCAGTTCTTGTATCTTGCGCACCATGAGCAGCAGCCTGTGGCAGTTCCCCAGTGAAGGTCTGAGGGCTGCTAAAGCCCATACAGTCAGTGTGGGGCTTTGCCAGCATGCCAGCAGCAGGAGCTGTGCTCCATACACCAGTGCCACTGCCCAGGCACTTGCTGAGAGGGGTAATTACACAGTGGAATTTTAAACCAAATAGTTTACAGTGTGCTTTTAAAGGAGCAGGTAATACACTGCAATTCCTATTTAATGTAAAGCTTAAGGTATTCTGTGATATGACCAGATTTTTGCTTATTTTGATTTGTCTTTTTTTTTCTTCTTTTTAAAAAAGGGAAAAAAATAAAACCCAACCCAAAAACCAAACCACCAAAACCTTGATGCTGTCAGATGATGCATTGTCCATACCTAGATGCTTACTGTTCACTGTGCAGGTTATCTCTGCTATGATAGCTCTGTATCTTCAGTGTCAGATACACTGCTCTTGAGTCACAGTAGATTTACAGATTCTATTATACTTCTATTGAGCAGCTCTTAATCTGGGCAGAGGAAAACATGCTGCAACCAGCATGTTTTATCCCTTGCCTTTAGTGTTAGAACCCTTTCTGGCAGAGCTGGCATTCTGTTGCAAACAGTCCAACAGCAGCTCCATCTGTAAAAGTACCCATAACCCTGAATATATCGGAGTCTGAAGGAAAATGAGCACTGCCATTAACTGAAGGTCTTTGCCTGGGTAATCTAGGTATAGTACATGGGTCACTTAATGCTGCTTTCAGCTCTTGTGCTGCATTCCTGTATTACAGCCTTCATGTAAAAAAAAGAAACTTACGAGTCTGAATATAGAAGCTGTCTTCAGCCCATTATTGTTTTGGCAGCTTTATTTTTGACATCACAGTTTCTTTAATAATTGAAGATTATATGCGTCAAGAAATGCAACTGTTCTGTGCATGAAGAATGACATTTGTTTTGCTCATGATTTTGCAAACAGCATTACTGCATTATTTAGCCTTTTTTGAACAGCATGGTACAGGATGCTGCCCTTGACCTGTAAGGAGTAGCAATGGCAGTTGCTCTGTGTATGGAGCACCTTGTTATAATTAGCAGTGGTTCTTTCAGTTGTTAGCGGTATGATATAAATTAGCAGTAAGTAGGTAGGAGCAGTGTTATGAGTGTGAATAGTCCCTAGTGGGTTTTTTCCCTCCTCTATTGCTTGCTTCTACCAGCTGCACTGACCTTGTGTCTACCTTGAGATTCAGATTCTTCTACCTTTTTTTTTTTTTTTTCAATTGATCCCTGCAGTTAGTGCTTTGTATGCCATTGACTCAACACTGTGGTTATTCTTGTAGCTCAGCAGTTCCACTTTGTTTCAGCTGCCGAAGTCTATCTCTCATCTTTCTCTCCTTCTTGTTCATTAAAGAGAAAGGAAGTAAAAGGATGAGTTGGAATCTGTCACTGGGAAGTACACAATTTGATTTGATTCTGTCTGAGGAGGGAGAGGACTATGGCTTTCCCTTATGTGCCGATGTAGGTCATGAAAACATATAATCAGCTTACACTTGTATCCACACGCTGCCAGGAAGTAATCCTGCTTAGCACCACTTTATGGGGTTTGGAGTCTTTCTGAACCTCCTAATCCCTGATGATATTTAAATAACACATTGTGATCACCGTTTGGCTTAATTCATGTGGAAAGGATGGATTATACAGATGTATCAGCATGGAAATATGCATGTGCATATACACACTCAGAATGTGTATATTTTCACATGCAGAATAATTTTAATTTGCAGACTACATGCTAAACACTGGAACATGCTGGGGCAGCTCTCTAGACAGGTGCTCTAGGATGACCGTGTGTCTGAGCAGGTAGAAATACTACCATGGCGATTTGCTGTGCTCTTTTTAGATGGGAATTTAAAGCTAGAGGAACTGCCATGAGTGCCCCATTTCTGCAAATAAAGCTCAGGGAGCATTTGCTGCATCCATGCTCAGGATGAGATAGGTGTGGATTTTTTCCCCCCATTAGCTGGGTTGTTAGCCAAAGGGGTCTGTCCTGTAGAATTACGATTGGAAAATAGCTGTACAGAGCTGTGGTGAGTCATGTGCAAAGGCAACAGAATATTTCTCAGTATGTGGCATCCAGCACCTACACAACCTACTACTGACTCCCACGTGCAGACACCTTTTTTGCGAAGCATTGGACCCAGAGGACTTACAGAAGTCTTGCAGGCACTGCTGACCAAGGCTGTGCTTATTCTTTTTCGAGGAAAGGAACTGTTTGTGAAAGCTTCACCAGAGTCAAAGGGAGTGGTTTTGGCCAGAGTTCCTCCCTTGCTTGCCATCTCCAGCGGTGGAACTGTGAATACAAATGTTCCTCCTCCAGCTCCCTTGTGTTTTGAGCAACCATCTGTGTTTCCCCCATCAGCTGTGGTGTGGATATAGGACATACCATGTGCCTTTGGCTAAATGTTTCTTGAGGAATTTACCCAGCATGCGTTCCAAGCACAGATCTGAAGTGCAGCAGTTACTACTCTTAATTAAGCTTAGTCCTGGCCTGGCCCGCTTCAGTGGTCAGGTGGAAACTGTGCACAGGAGGTGCCAGTGCTGAACCCTGTAAGAGCTTGGCTTTGCAGGACTGTCTGGCAGTGGGTTATACATACACTGCCTGTAGCCCTATATTTGTCTTTAATGTAACTCACAGAAAATGTGCAAATTCCATTACTGGAGAGATGGGCTTGGATCTAGCTAAGCACATAAGTGAGTAAATATATCTACCTCTTACTGGAACAAATTGAAGTGCTTAAACTTCAGCCCTTGTACTTGTGTACCGTGAGCTCTGATGGCAGCATGTGGTTAGCACTGCTGGCTGCTGTTGGAAAAAACATCAGAAATGGGAACAGTATCCACAGTAGGAAGCCAGGTTGTGATTCATGAACACCAATTCTGGATGCATGGCATGCTTTCCAGATGAAAATCAGGTCCATACAATGGTGACATTATGAATTTATATTAAAAGTCCTTTCTACTGGCATGAGAAATTGCTATTGGAGTAACACCCATTCTATTGTTAATAATAATTGAAATACTTCAAAGAAGAAAGTGCCAGCTGATATTTAAACTACTTATTATCAAATCAAAGTTCCTTAGATAAAATCACTTAATTAAGCTGCATTGTATTTACTAAGTATCTAGATCAGTGTTCAATAGAGGTAAATAATGCTCCTATGTTTTCTAATGCCAGCTAGCATATTCATTTCTTGAAGCATTACTTTGGTAACCAGCATTTTTGGAAAGCTGTGTGGTGTGGCCAGAGACTCATCTGCTCTGCAACTGAAGAAGGACTATTAACGTAAAGCAAATATTCAGTTACACACAGTCTTTGAAAGCCTCCAAATGTTGTTTTGTGAGTCAAGGTTTCCCTTGTCTTCTAAAGTTACTGGGCTTTATTGCTATGGATATCGATAGTCGGAAGCTCAGATAATTTCTTTGACACAGCCGAGAAGGTCATTACTGTGTGTCAGTGTGTAAAT
>VWYK01044606.1:0-38029 GCA_013399775.1 Semnornis frantzii | reverse complement strand
AGCTTCATCTCTTAACTTCCAGCTCTGGCTGAGGTCTAGTCTGGGTCATTTTAAAGTGTGGGGGGGCGGGGAACTCCCAAACCTTCACAATGTTCATGGAAACCAAAATGATATGGTTATTGCCTCAAGGGGTAAAGTTGTTTCCTGTCCGGTGACAAATGTGTTGGTGCAGGTTGTTTCTCCATTAGTGCTTGGGTAGATGGCGGCAACAGTACCCCGCGGATTTCTTCGTGGAGGTGTTGGTGCACAGCTGTTGTGTACATAATATCTTGGGATAAATATGATATATCTCTGAGTTAAAATGAAATGTGCCTATGTAAAATATACAGTTAAACAGGCTATTTTGGTGAATTTTATTTTCATATACATGTGTCTGTGTATATAAAGTTGTAAAGATTTTCTTTATTTTCTTAGTGGTGAATGTTCTTGTTACATTTGTGTTACTAGACTCCTAGTAATTAGGATGTTTGATAAGGAGCTGATATTCCTGATTTTCTATGTTTTATAGCTGTGTTCTTAATTTCCAGCACTCCTTTTGCATGACATTTGCAGATGTAGCAGCCTTCCAGTATTTGAAAGAGGCCTACAAGACAGGGAGAGGGACTTTTTACAAAGGCACGTAGTGACAGGATGAGAATTAATGGCTTCAAACTGTGAGAAGCCATATTTAGATTAGACATTAGGAAGAAATTCTTTACTATGAAGATGAAGCACTAGACCAGATGGTCTTGAGAACTTACGGAGGCTCCGACTCTGGAAGTGTTCAAAACCGGGTTGAGTTGGACCTCAAGCTGGTCTGGTAGGAGTTGTTCCTGCCTATGACAGCGGGCTTGGAACTAGGTGATCTTAAAGCGTCTTCCAATGCAAACCATCCTATGCTTCTGTGACATTAGTGCTCTGCCCTGGAACAGTGTTATGAGCTGGGCTCTTGGGCTTCTCTGCAGAGTAACCTTGGAGAGCTTCGGAAAGACTTTGCTTTCGGATGGTGCCTGCTCATGAGATTTTTTTTTTTCTGCGAGTTCGGATGCCTGCAGATGGCAGTATCACATCCCAGTGGGCAGAAGGGGCTGTGGCCACTGTTCTGCTTGGTGCTGGGGAAGACAGGCTGCAGGAGCTGTGGACCACCCTCTGATTTATCCTTGCATTGCAGCCTTCTGTGTGATTATGAGGTGCTATTAGAGCTGCTTTGTGTCCCCCATGTTGGATCTGTGCCACTTGTAAGGGTGTGTGTCATCTCTGCTTTTTGCCTTGACCGTCTGGGAAGGTAACCAACCAGTGGATGCTGGCTTGAGCAGCAGCTGGAGGTGCCCCAGTGTAATGACAACTTCATTCCTTTCTCAGCATGATTTTATGATCACACAGTGACTCGTGAGAATAACTATGTGTTTATGGAGGGAGAGCAGAAAGTGGAAAGTGTACTGTGCCTTCAGAGGGGCAGAGTAGTGCCAGACAGTCCATGTATTGGCTCCCCAGTCATGATGTGTTCATACAAGATGGGCGGACATGGACCAAGGAGAAGGGGAGGGAATTCTCCAACAAATATGCAGACACTATGACTGGGCTTACAAATTAGTTCTGCATAGCATTCATTCCAGTGCTCTGTGATTTAGCTTTTAAAAAAGAAAGCCTCATTGACCTTGGTTGTGGGGTATGGAGTTCACATCCAGCCCCAGGGCTGGAGCCAGGCACAATAGCGACATTGCTGAACCAGGCTCGGAAAATCTTGCCATTCTGACAGTCTAGAGGAAGCATTTGCAAGATTTGGGGTTGGCTTTACAGTTGCACCCTAGAAGTGTTCAAGGTCAGGTTGGATGGGGTGTTGAGCAGTTGTGTCTAGTGGAAGATGTCCCTGCTCATGGCAGGGCATTTGAAACTAGATGGTCTTTAAAAGTTCCTTCCAACCCAAACCATTCTGTGATTCACTTGTATTTCAGAATTAAACCAACACATTTTAAGGTTAAAAGAGGAAGCAGAAAGCCAGGAAATTACTTTCCAGGGAACTAAATATGATGGAAGGATATATCCATGCTCTTTCTTTAGTGTGGCATGGAGTCCCTTACTTCAGCTTCTAGATGCTTTGCTACTCTGCCAGAAGTCCTCCCTGAGCTTTAGGAAGAGATGAAGGGGCATACTGCAGTAGGAATAGCTGAACTTGCATTGGCAGAGGGAAAACATCTCAAAGCATAAAACATTCCACCCTTCCTGCCCAGCATTAGGAGGTTTCCATTTCAGGAAGGAAGTGTAGGTCTGTTCTGTCATCCTTGGGGGGTGGGAGAGCCCAGTGACTTAATTAATGCTACATGCCTCTGCTCCACAGTTGCAGACTGTAAACATAACTGATCAAATGATGGTGTGGGAGAGGAATTGTTTAAAATAAATTTTAATAAATTATAAAGAATATATGAGTTGCTTCTGTTTAGCTAACTCCAGCTAGCCAGCCAGTATTTGCAAGCTTATGAAATGCATCATCATGTCAGTAATACTCAAGTGAGTAACTATGTTGGCCGTTGAATGTATCTAATCTATGCTGGGTTTAACTTTAGTGTACAATAATAAGACCTCAAGTCCCAGATGAAGAACAGAGTTTTATTGCTCTTGGCACCCAAGCAGAGGACTGCTCTTATTTGGCTGTATTAGACATTCTGCAAATCCAAAATTCAATGGCCTTTCTGTTCTTTGGATGGGATGGAAGAGAAAGATTTCCAGTCCTGCTTTTAACTGCTTTGTTGGTTAGAGGTTTGGGGAATAAAGGAAAGTAGTTTAGATTTGGGCTCTGTTGCTCTGTCCAAATTATCCATGCGTGTAGATATGGTTTGCTCCGTACAAACGGACCATAACATAAGAGATTAAGAGGAGAAAGGGTGATGGTGGTGGGGGGAGGTCAAAAGCCATTTTGCTAAGAGCAGCTCTACTGGGCCTCCTTCTACTCTCTTCTTGGCTGTCCCCAAGTGGCACTGATTAAGGGTCTGTGGAGTTTGTGGCTGTGGTAGAAAACTGGAGTATAGCACAGATTCTGTGCTGAAGTTATGAGACTGCTTCATTACTGAGCTTAGGAATTCTGGTTGGAGGTTCATAGGTGGTGCTTTGTTTGTCAGCAAGGAGTGTGAATAGTCTTAGCATTGGCTAAGGTCTTGGGATAGCTGGATTCAGGGAAAAAAGGTATGTTGGTTGGCTACTATGGAATGGAGCTAAATAGCATCAATCAGAAATTTGACTCCAGTGGAAGTTAGACATCTAGATATCTTTTGTGTCTCAGCCTTATACCTCCACCTTTTCTTCCAGCAGGAAAAACAGCACTTCTCTATCCATACATTTGTAAGGAAGAAGTACATAGAGCAGTGAAAGCAGACTGATTCAGTGGGGATTTCTTTGTTGTTCCTTTATCCTAACAAAATCAGTTTTAGATAGAATACTGCACAACTCACAGAGAATGGAAAAGCCAGCAAATACCTGTTTTCATTCCTGTAGACAACTGGACTCCTGCTTATTTTTCTTTATTTAAGAGGTAGGTGTTCAGAGGCAGAACAAAGCTCTGCTATCACCTCCCAGCAAGTGACCTAAACCATTTAAGCTGAAACATATGACTCGGAGGAAGTATTTTGCAAAAACAGATGCACAGAAAGTCAATTTCCTCTTCATATTTTGTTGTGGCAATTGGTACTTTAAAGAGATGGCAGACTTAAATTAGCTGGAAAAGTGACATCTTTAATTAGGAAAGCCTCTCTGCCAGCACATTGAACAGTTGCCAGTTTCTCAGCATTTAGGGACCATTGATTGCCAACAATGGCAGCTAAACTGCTTCTGGGTAGAAACTAATTGAATTTTCTCAAGTTAAAATGAGGATCTGAAGTTGAAGCAAGGCGAACTCCTTTGCTTGCTCTCATTTTACTTACCACTGTGATAGTCTCAGCACTTCAAGGGCTGCCCTGCGCTTTGGTGCTGCCTGGGGCCTGGCTGTACAAGTCCCTCCAGCCTCAATCATTCTGGCACTTTGCTATTGCCATTCCCTATACAGACCCACGAGTACCTTGTTGGCCCTCCTATACTATTTTGGTTGTGTTCTGCAGGGACTCTTTTCCTGGGTCAAGTTGCTTAGTCAGATGCTGCCATGATGGGAGTTGGTAGATCCAACCTGAGGAGCTGGGCTGAGAATCCTGGCCAAACCATTGACAACTGTGCATTTGGGCTGGGTGAATAGCCAGTGACTGATGTGAGCAAGCTGTGAAGCTAGGTTACAGATCTGTGGGGAGACTTGCCAACTAGATTTTCAGTGGCACTTGGCTGGTGTGGATCAAAGGTCTGCTTCACTTCCTGTGAAAGCACATCCCAGCATGAAGCCTTATGTTAGACTGGCAAAGACCTGGGGTTGGAAGGATTGCTGTTGTTGCTTGGCCGTGCTTCCATCCCTTCTTCGGTTATTTCCTCAGTCTCAGTTACAGCTTCTGTGGAGCAGTTTTAACAGTTCCAGCCCCCACAAGTCCAGGGAGATTTGTCATTTCTCTGAGCAGGTTCTCCTCCTACTGCTCTTGGTAACCATCCAGACTGAAGACTGGCCTAATGTCAGTTCTACTCCTATCCCATTCCATCCCATTCTTCCGTTGTTGCTGTCATGTGGTCTGAGAGAGCAGTGCCATTATCATTCTCTAAGCTCTGCTGGAAATGCTGCCAAAGCCTTTGGGGAACACTGCTACAGTGGAGTTGGTGGTGTTCTTCTTTCCCCCTCCCCATCAAGGATTTGTTTTCTGACAGTGCTAAATCTGAAAACTTTAGGGTGGGCTGCCTGTCTTTTGTGAAAGTTAGAAATGTTTTTCCTTGGGTCTAAGCTTAGAAGAGGAACTCAAAGACATAATAATGTACTTCCTAGAGGGCAGCTTAGTTTCTTATTTCCCTCTTTATCTTCATCCTAATTTGTCTCTATTTGCCCCCCTTTCTCTTAGCAGGGGTTTGGGAGGATAGCCTCTGCTTGCTTTCTTCACTGTTTGAAATATGACTGTAGCTGAAGCTCACATATGAGACTGGTCTCAGGGGAAGGAACCTGCTGGAAGATGATCTCGTCCTAACCGTATTCAATGTGTGTTTATTAAAGCTATTCGGCCCTGATGGAGTCAGTGCTGTACAAAAATGATTGGAGTTTTGTTCTGTCTCCTGTGTAGAATCTAGGCAAAACTTAAACTTTGTTTGTTCTGATGAAAATGGAAGTTTTGTTTTTCAACCAACCTATATTACCCCCAAGTATTTCAAGGACTTTGTTTTCCTGTTAAAATATTCAGGAACATTTTGGGGAAGGGCAGCTTTTGCCTTGCTGTACAGCCTTTCCTCCCTGGCAGAAGACAAGCAGCAGGAGAAGGGAGAGGCTCCTCAGCAGCAGCTGTGAAGGGAGGCTTTATTCAGTGTGCTCAAGAAAGACAACTTGATGCAAGGCATCAGCTGGGTCTCTGGTGGGCAATGGCTTCCAGCTGTTGTCTACTTTAGAAATATGTGCTTAAAATCTGGCCTAGAGGTGTGGGATTTTCCATCAACACAGCCTCATCATATATCTTTATTCAGAANTCCACAACACAACCCCATCATAAAATTTTTTTTAAAAAAAAAAAAAAAAAAAAGTGAGAAAAAAAAATATTGTCCAGTAAATTGCCTACTCTTGCTCCCCAAAAGAATCATCTTTTTAAAAAAACAAAGCAACAAAGAAACAAACAAACCCACAAAAATTCCCAACACCCTAGCCATCAATCAAACCAAACAGCTGTTGGGATGGGTAAAAACTTGAAACAGAGTTGGAGATGGAGCAGGAGAATTCAGTTAAATCTTTTGTTAGAGCAAAATCCTGTTTTGTGCAGCTGAGGGGAACTTACTCAGCTTATCCTGATACTCTCTGGCATTAATCCAGGGCAGAAATATTTTACTTATGAAATGTATGTTCTGCTTTTAGGTACTTTACAAGTGTGTTATTCCCATTATGAATACAGTGACAGGAGAAAAGGTGCTTACAACTTTTATGGGTTCCCTGACAAGTAGCTGCTCCTCTGGCCTCTGTCTAGTGGTAGGTAGGTAACATAAGGGGGCTTCTGAAAGTACATTATCTCTAGTGGTGTTAAAGGAGATATTCTCATCACTGTGTAAATGACAGCAAATGTATTACCTATAAGAAGAAGAAGAGTTTAAAAGATAAGGCAAAGATATGGTGACGATTGAGTCACTTAAATGGAATAGTCTGCATGGAAAAAGAAAAGGACCAATTGCTGGGGAGTGTATGGGGGTTTTAAATGAAGGCTGTAAAAAGTCTACTCAGCTGTTACCAGGGAATGGCAGGAACAGATGAGTGTCTTGAGGAAATTGAGATTTCCTGCTTTTCTGTCAGCCCAGGCACCAGGATGTGGAAGGCCATAAGAGGCTGATGCCATATGTCCTGCAGTTGCACTGAGGACAGTGGAAAGGACAGACAGACAGATGGCTGCTGACATGAGGGTCAGATTTAGCTGTAGTTGAAGGGAGAGAAATGAATACTAGGAAAAACACTGTGAGGAAAAAAATCCTGGGGAATGTGTGAAGTGTTTCTCAGGGGAGTAGAGAAGTCCTAGAGTAGAGGATGATGAGACTTAAAAAACCCTTATGATAAACAAAGCAGTATGAGGCCATGGGAGATGTGAGCCCTGACCTGCGATGTGGCTCTGAGGAGGTTCTCAGCAAACAGCAGGGCTCTAGACTTTTGGTTTAATTTGAAATTTTACTGATCAAAAGAGCAACTCCCTGCGCTATACAGCAGATTCCCAGAAGCTGAAGCAAGCAAACCGGCCAAAGTTTCGTAATAAAACTACAAAGACTGGGGAGGTTAGAGTTTAGCTGAGAAAGAGGTGCTTTCTTCCTCCCACAAAAGACCAGAGGTTTGTTCAGAGATGCTATAAAAACCAGCAACAGCATCAAAAAGCCTGTGGAGCTGCAGGTGAAGCCTGCTCTTTGTAGGTAGGTGCGGCTGTTCACGCTTCCTAGGTCTTTGGTCTTTGTGCTTAATTCACTTGGAGTGTGCAACGTGATTCAGATTTCACAAAGGAGCAAAGTAATTTGGTGTAGTCGAAGGCAGAGGCTTGGGAACTAAGAGAACATAGAAGAAATGATAGTAAGGGGTGGGTTTTGTAAATGGTTTGCTGTCCAGTGAAACTTCTGAAGTTCTGTGTGTGACACCAGTGGGGAGCAAAAATACCCAATAAGCGTACAGGCAGGGGATTTAATATCAAGAAACTGAGAAGGTACTTAGGGATTTTTGGCCAAACAACTGTTGAAGCTGGTTTGTGATGATGTGAAGAGAGCTCTTGCTAGTCAAAACTGGTTTCCCACAGTGCTGTTGGATGTTTAGCCATTTCTTTTGCCCACTGAGTTTTGCTATTTGAAGACACAGGATTTTAAAGCTTTTAAGAAGCACCCAGTCTGGGAGCAGCCCTCTTACCACGGGGACAAGGCTCTTAGGACTAGTGAGCTTTTGTTCCTTTCATGAACAGCTTGTGCATGAGCTGAGAGATGGGTGCTACTGCAGAATTATCTGCAAGGTTGCAGGTTCCTATTATGCTGGCCAGTCTGGCACTTCCGTCAGGAGGGCAGCCTTGTGGATGTACTCTTTTTGCCTCCTGGGATTTGCTGCTGGGTGTGACACTTTGAGAAGAGGTTTGCCTCTAAGACACATAAGAACTAGATCCTGTTTCAGCATTAGGTGTAAAAGTTTTCAGTCTTACTAATATTTTTTTCTTGTATTTGTATTGCAAATGTGTTTGTATAGTTCTTTAAACTTTGGTTGGTTTACTCCACTAAAGTAACTCCATTAGTAAAAATGCAGTTACCTCATCAAAGAAGTTTAGCTAGTAGAAAGTCAAAGAACTTTCAATCAAGAATAGATTTTAGTAAGGTCCCAAGATCCCAAATTAATTCTCCTCTTTTCTTTCTTTCTTTTTTTTTTTTAAATATACTCATCAATTCTGGGCCACCAATTGCATTGAGTGTCCTTTAAAAATAATTAATACTACAATCCCTTAAGGACTTCCAAGGTAAGTAAGTTTTAAAGTTGAACCACAGTAATGGTAAGAAGAGAGACAATGCCCTTTTTTATGCTTGTTACATATAACTATAGGCCTATAAAGCTAATCAAACATTTCTAGGCAGATCTGGATTGATTTAGAGTTTACAGCTGAAGCAGGAGTTGAATTGCAGCTGGATGTTGTTGAAATTGTTCAAGCTCTCTTCTTGGTATTTTTTATATTCCAACTTCCTCTTGCTCTTTCCCTTTTCCTTATGAAATCTTATATTATCTGCAGGTTTTGAAGACTTTTTTTTCTATTCTGGGTTGCTTTTTTGTTTTGCTCCTGAAATAGAGATTGAGAAAATAGAGTAGTAATTGACAACCAAATTATGTTGAAGTGAATTGAGTTGACTTTGTTGCATGGAGCTGGATCAGCTGGTCTTCTGACCAAGTACAGCTTAAGAGGAAACAGTAAGAAACGCTTTATATTCAAGCTTATGGGGAAATACTGGGCATGGCCTGGTTGTTACAGTGAAATAGTCTGTAGAAACTAGCATTTAATAAAATACATTCTTTCTGTTAACATCTCTGAGTTGGATCAGGAGTATGTTTTTGAATGACTTATGAAGGTCCCCACTCACCAGGCTTGATTTGCAGTGCAGGGTGGTCTTGCAGTGCATGGGCTGAATTTCTCTCCAGCAAAGATAAACATGAAGATGGGCTTCTATTGGTTGCTTTACCCACACTAACTGCTAGAAGGCAGTTTGGCACTGATCCAGCGGTACAGACCTATCCAAATGATAATGGTCAGAATGCATAAAATGCGGGGCTTTGATCCTCAGTACCTGCTGTTTCACTCCACAGACCTGCCCTGCCATGCTGAACTGCTTGGTAATGAAGACCAAGCTGCAGCTGGGTAATTTGTTCCAAGAAGTCATGGATTTTGCTTTACCACTGGCATAGAGAGCCAATCTTTCACTGTCTTAGAATAGAATCATAGAATCAACCAGGTTGGAAGAAACCTCCAAGATCATCCAGTCCAACTTATCACCCAGCCCCATCCAGTCAACTAGAACATGGTGCTAAGTGCCTCACCCAGTCTTTTCTTGAACACCTCCAGATGTAGAGAGCACTGTGAGCACTGTGCTGAGGGAAGTCTTCTAACCACTTGAAGCTTCCTGCATGTTTCAACAACCAGAAGCCTGACTATTAAAAGCAGCTGTTAAGAATATCTAAGAAGGTACCTTGTTTAAAAAAAAAAAAAGTACTCTAAATGTTTAACATCTCAAGCAAGGTGGAGTTAATTTGTTGTTTTTCCTGTGAAGTCCAGCTTCTTCCTTCTTCGACATTTTGGTGTCTTGCTCTAAGAGGGTCTTGTTACTTCTGTGTGTCCTGTGACCTAGAAATGTGTGCTTAGGAATTCATCTATGGATGAGCAAGGCTGGATTTCCGTATTCTGCAGAACTAATCAAAGCTCATTTTAATAATGGGATTTGTCTTAAATTTTCAACTGGGTCTAAACCTTTAGACTTTTCAATCTGCCTTCCAGTCATTATAGACAGATTTCTGATGAATAATGCATGGGTCTGCTTTAAACATCAGTCTACACAAAACCACTTCATTTTCACTTTTTATTGATTCCTACCTTGGTGGCTTGCATACAACAGAAACTTCACAACTTAAAAAATGCGCTTATCCTTACAAAGGAGTCATTGATCAAAAAAGGTTAATTTGACTCCCTTGAATTTTTCATCACTCCCCCCCTTTTTTTTTTTTAAAAAAAAAAAAAAATTGTATCTAACTAGTAAAACCAATTTCCATTTAGAAACTTCAGCTGTTGAAAAAAGGAATTCACGTTCTCTGAGTCTCTATGCATACAGTGTATTCACTTGAGGAACAAGATCACATAAAATTTGAAGCCATCACAGTGATTTATTGTTATAAGAAGGCTTGGGTTATCCTTTCCTCCCAAATAGATTCATCTGTTGTTAACTGCAAGTATTTTATTCATCATAAAGTTCAAGTACAACAGGATTTGATGGTTTTTGAAGTGGTGAAGAAAACATTTTTGACCTGTACATTCGCAGTGAAATTGCCAGCAATAACCTTTTCTTCTTTGTCCCCTTCCCTGGATCTAATTTATTTTCCCTCTTGAATTTCCTCAGCACTTTACTCCCCTGTATTCAGGCACTGTCATCTCACTTCTTAGTTACATTTTTCCTTTCTGAATTGTCTGTAGAAGGCACCCAAAACCTAACTTGGAGGTAAAAGCAGGAACCTCTGTGGGCTCTGGGAAGTCATAGCTCAGCCCCATGATCTGTCTGGCAGGTTGGGAATTCCCACCTGCAAAACTGGATTCTGCATCCTGGTGGGCAGCAGTGGTGCAGATGGGGGATGCTCCTGTGTCTTCACTAACTGGTCATGGTCGTTTGTGGTGGCTAAGGTGTAGTCTTGAATCAGTTCTCTGTGGCTGGATGAATTAATTGTAGAACTGAAAACACCTCAGCTGACACAGGGAGGAGACCTCTTTGTTACATATTGGCAACAGCTGTTTCAGACCAGCTTTTCCCACTCGCAAATGTGACTTGACAAAATGCACAGGGGAGCTTTGCTGGAGCAGTTACAGATTTGGATGTAAGTTGCCCTTCAGACTCCTCAGGTAGAGATGAAGGAGAATTCATGTTGTTCTTTTAGAAAGGTGATTTCTTTAAAATACCTGCACTTCAGCATGGAGTTGGAGAATTGTGCAGGGAGCAGAGGCAGTTTTACAGAGCACGTGGCAAAACTTGCTTGTGCAGTAGCAGCCTTTACACAGGAGACAGGGCCCTGCTGCACTGTGTTCCCTCAGAGCAGTACAGATGCTGCTGTGAGTAGATGCTAATGTTCCTTAGCTGCTGCTAATAGCTTTCACCCATGTTGTCACAGGCACTGGCAGTACTTTTTTGATCACATCTGAATTATTTTGCTGTCTCAGGGGTTTTATTGTACAACACCTGCTTTGTCTTTTTTTCCTAAACGCACCACTGTGTGCTCTGCATTTCCTTCTTTTGCTTTGCTATTTGTAGTGCTCCGTTTCATACTGTTGCAATGTGAAGGGCAAAAGCCTGTAGAGAACCACATGCTGCCATACCATTTTTCTGCACTGCCAAACCTCTTGAGGCAAAGCGCCTTAAAAGCAAGCCTGTCAATATTAAGTTTTTAGCTGAGCGACAGAAGTGCTGTGCTGACCACTTGTTAGATACTTGGTTGTGAAATGCCAAGTGCTTTCATCCCCACCTGGAGCTTTCCTGAGCCAAACATGCATCGGGAGCCTGGTTCTCATAAGGCAGCTTTAATTAATATGCAGATTATTTTGTTAACATCGGGAAACTAAGTGACATCACGGGAAGCTCAGGCAGTCTAGGGGAAGCACACTGGAGTGGGGCAGTGATGTGGTATGCAAGTGCTGAAGGAAAGATGAGTTTCCCATTTCACTCTTGGTGTATGAGCTGATGTGTGTTACATGGGCTAGGGGCCTGGATCCTGTTTCCCAGTAGCTACCCAGCACCACGGGCATTTCCCTCTCACTCTGCTTGACACCTGTGTGATCTGGCACTTAAATATGCTCCAGCCAGCCCGGGGCACTTGTGCCAATATTGAAGTTGGCAATTCAAACAAAAGTAGAAATTGTTCCTGCCATTCCCTTGGAATGTTACAGCTTTTCTTCTGTTCTTTCCTTATCAGCTCAATGGGTTCTTTGGAAACCAGTGCCTGAGCCATCTCAGTAGCCTACTCTGTGCTGAAGCAAGGGGTGAAGCAAGGGTACAAGTGACCCTGTGTCCCAGCAGATTATGTCTGCTTTGAAATACTCTCAGCCACTGCAGCCGCAGGGCCCTGATCTCCTGCCTATGTCTGTGGTGAGCTGCCTGCCTGGCACACAGCCTGCTGATGTGTCCTGGCGGTGCAGGTCTTCCCTGCTTCAGCATTTTGTGTCCTTCCTAGAAACAGAAATAGCAGGGAGGATGTGTTTATTCAAAGCATCAAGGGAAGGGGCCTTTCGCAGTCTGGCTGGCTGTGTGACATTTACCTTCTGTCTGTCAGGCATTTCATTGCTAAAATGAGTCTTGCAAACTGCTCCTCTCAAGAACACTTCTTCAGTAGGGGCAGAAGCTATCAGACATGCCAGAAAATAACCAACTGCCTTAATTTTCTGTGGTAAGGCAATGTCCCAACTATTTTGAGATACTTGGTTGGCTTGTCTATCATCTTTCTTCATCACATGTTCTTTGGATTTGTGAGACTGATGGAAGAATGACATACCATGTGCAACTGATAAGTTGCTTATATTCAGTCCCAATTAAGGATTTTTTTTTTTTCCCCTGAACCGGGCTTTAAGAGCTGGATATAACTGCACAGACTTCAAAAGACAAAGATGTCCCATCTCAGTAACTGGTTGAATTATTTATATGTTCTGGCAAGGTCAAAAAGATGAAAGTACAGGGGTGAATTTAAAACTGGCTTCTGTTGCTTCAGTGGGCTCAGTCAGCTGAGAATACCAGATTTCAGGTCCCCATGCATGTCTCCCACATAGGCCCACCAGGGGAGGCAGACATGAGCCCTGCACTGGCTGGATACTGGCGTAGCTTTACTTAGGGGTTTTGTCCCAGCGGAAGGTGCTGCTGTGGTGAAGCATGAGTGATTTGGTGAGTCATGGGGGAAAGGTTGTGCTTTGGAAATGTTCTATGGTGAAATCCCACAAAAGACACTGCCTTCTGTTTAATATGAGTGCATTGGTGCTGAGCACAATGGCTGTAAAAATGGGTGCCAGAGTGGAATAACAAGGATTTTAGGGAGATTGCTCTGCTATTTTTGTTTTGCCTTTCTGTTCTGGTTCCAATATTAATCTGCATTGTCTCAGCACTTGAGACGTCAGTGCCTTGGAGATGAGATAAACAGCTGCTGGATGTTTCTCTTTTCCCTCTTCTAGAGATGATCCGAATGTGCACCATGCTACTTATTTTCTCAAAACGTGTTTGTAGTGGGATTTGTCATTATTTCTCCCTATGTAATGTCCGAAACATTGGAGAGAGAACTTTTAAATTGATAAAGACCTTTTGAAATTAATGTGACAACAAAAGTGACTAGAAACAAGGAATAAAACTTAACATGTAGGTCGCTATCATTCTTCTAAAAACTTGACTCCTTTCCTTAAGCAGCAGCATGTTTGTTTTACACAGAGAAGGGAAACACTGCTAACATTTTATTAGCACCTTTGTTAACCTGGCCTTTTCAGTCCAACAGCACACGGTAGCTTGGGGGATGGTGTTACAGCCCTTTTTCAACTCTCTTGACATCTTGTCCAAATTAATGACAAAGCCCCAGGTAACGTGCAAAGTGAAAAGGAGGTTTTGCTGGCGCTCAAATACCCTAAGCTTACGCTTAAAAAAATTCTATTTTCTTGAACCTAGTGACCTAACCTCCTCCTGTGAGTGACCAGGAAGAGAATAGGAGATGAAAAAAGGAGAGTGGGGAAGGAAAAAAATCCCAAACCTTTTCCAGCATTGTGCTTTGTTACTCTTCAGGTCTCTGGAATGCCACAAGACTTTTTAAAACATCCTCTGTTTGTTACTTGGCAGAAAGAGGCTGATAGCTTGAGACTTGAATTGTCATTTTATTCACAACACACTGACAGAACAGTGCAAAAACAAACCTACCAGAAATTACATTTTAAAAATGTATAAAGACACCAAGTTAACAGAGAACCTACAAAAAGTATTCTTAATTCTGTAATTAAAAAACAGGAAAGAGGGACCTTCTGGAATTTTGCCTCATATTTGCACTGATTTTATGTACCTGGTTCTACTGCTTCCTAGCTGCTCTCTCTTTAGAGGGAGTAAGCTTTACCTACCACCAAGAATAGTGTGGCTCGCAGGACCAGGGAAGTCATTCTGCCCCTGTAGCCTAACCAGTGCTGAGTACACCTTGAGTATTTTGTCCAGTTCTGGGCCCCTCAATTAAAGAAAGATGTCGAGGTGCCTAGACGTGTCCAGAGAAGGGCAACAAAGCTGATGAGGGGATTGGAGCACAGCCCTGTGAAGAGAGGCTGAGGGAGCTGGAGTTGTTCAGCCTGGAGAAGAGGAGACTCAAGGGACTCAGACTCATTGCTTTCCACAAATATGAGAAAGGAGGTTGTAGCCAGATGGGTGTTGGTCTCTTCTCCCAGGCACCCAGTGACAGAACAAGAGGACACAGCCTCAAGCTGTGCCAGGGCACATTTAGGCTGGATGTTAGGAAGAAGTTCTTCAGAGAAAAAGTGATTGGCATTGGAATGGGCTGCCCTCAGAGGTGTTGGAATCACCATCCCTGGAGGCATTTAAAAGGAGGCTGAGTGAGGCATTTAGTGCCATAGTTTAGTTAATTAGAAGGTGTTAGGTGATGGGTTGAACTCAATGATCTTGAAGGTCTTCTCCAACTTGATGAATTTTGTGATTCTGTGATCAGGTGAACATAGGGGGACCGATTTTTAGCTCTTTAGAGGCAGAATAGGGAATCCAATGACTCAGGGAACTGCTTGAGAACAGCAAGCGACTTTCCTTAATGATCAAGTTGTCAATAATTTGCCATCAGTATGTGTCTACATTTGAGTCCAGACTTTGTTTTGGGCTTGCTAACAATTTTTATAGTTCATGTCAACACACAGTTGAAGGATTAGTGTTGATTCTATAAACATGAGCCTTATAGTAGCCTTCCAGTATCTGAATGGGACCTACAGGAAGGCTGGGGAGGGACTATTTACAAGGTCTTTAAATCTATTGCCCATTGTCCTGTCATTAAAACTGGCAGAGGGGAGATGTAGACTAAATGTTAGGAGGAAGCTCTTTTCAGGGAGGGTGGTGAGGCACTGGAACAGGTTGCCCAGGGAGGTTGTGGCTACTCCCTCCCTGGAGGTATTCAAGGCCAGGTTGGACGAGGCCTTGAGTGACCTGTACGCAGGGGGTTGGAACTAGATGATCCTTGAGGTCCATTCCAACCTTACTATTCTACGATTCTATGTTTGGACTCTAAGACTTAAATTGTTTTTGAAAGGAATTTTTTTTTAACCAACCACGGTGTATTATCACAGAAAGAAAGGTTTCATCAAAACTCAGTTGTCAAAGCAGATGTTGCAGTGTGTGGGAAAATAAGGAAGGGTTTCACTTCACTGGTGTGAAAGCGTCAACATGTTAATTTTAATTTCTGTAGCCCACCTGGGCCTTTGATTTTTGCCTACTATTATAAGGAGCAATACTTTAAAGCTTTTATTTCACACTCATATTTAACTAGTGCTGTTGTTTGCTCTGTAATTCTGAGAAATTTTCTGGCTTGTTCTGAGTGACTTTTGCAATGGTCTGATGGATTACGTGAGAGTTTGAATGCTCCTATGAAAGAACTCCAGTCCACAGAATCTCTAACTGAAACTGTACTTCAGTGGCAGTTAATTGGGAGTTATTTCTATTTTTCTATAGTCAATAGGTACTATTTTTCATGGAGTAATACTTAAAGGCTTCACTTAAAGATCAGGTCCCTCCTATACTAAATAACATCTAGAGGTGTTGAAAAAGAGAGTTCCTGTTCTGTAGGCTTTAGAGCTAAGTTACACTTTCACAGTGAAAAAGAAATCTTGAAAATTGTTAGTGAACACCCGTTTTAGAGGGGCTTGGGGGAGTGGAAATTATTGGTCATTTCAACTACTTCTGGATAATGCAATGCCTTGAATTTGAGGAGAAGAGCTTTTCTGGCCCTGTTGTCAAGGGTGCACCACGTTATTAAAGAAAGCGATGCTTTGAAATCAAGCTGTGCGTACGCAATAGTAGGCTGTACACACTGACTTGACATGGTGACCCTGACTGTTGCAGATCCCATGGTAACTCTCGGAATATATATGCATGTATTTGAAAGGATTGAGCAGATCTCTTAAATTTCAAGAAGAGAAATTGATGTTTTACTGCTTTCTTTCTGACCTTGGAAGGTCTTGAATTATTAAAGAATCTCTTAAAAATGCAACCTAGTTTCCAAGCTCTGTAACTTTTAAATGGCATAACCATTGTGAAATGTAGTTCTGGAATAATTTAGGCAATTTTTTCTGTATCACTTTAATTACAAAAATTTGGATGTTTCTTTTGCTTCAGAACATTTTCTCATCTTAATTAAAAATAATAATTTTATGTACAGAGCAATGCTGGGAATTCAGGTTAACTAAAGTTGGAACAACTCATAATTCTCTTGCAAAAGTATCTTGAGTAGCTGAAGTGCTGGATGTGTTTCTGATAGCTGAGCAGCACCTGACTTAGTATGTACCTAAGTTATTTAGGCATCTGAGTACTTTTGCAATACTATTGGAGTACAAAAGTACTGTTTATGCTGCCTGTGAAAAAAAGCAAAGTCTGCTGTGAGAACTAAAGATACACCAAGCTTTGAACCACTTAAAACCACCTACCTTTGAGCAGCTTGAGTATCAAAGAGAAGGTTCCGAGATAATAGTATAAAGATGGTACCTCTGTCCTTGAATTTGGGTTACAAGTTTTCATACAAGAAAATGCCCATACATGAGTCAGGCTTTGCCCCGGGCTTGCCTTTGACACAGTGAGGCAGAATCATAGCCATAGCTGTTTACAGCTTATTGTTTTTTATATCTCATTTATTAACATCAAAGTGACACGTCTCCCTGATTCCTAGGTCAGGGTTATTTTGTATTGTCTTGTGCATAAGTGAGCTTTGTACTGCAGGAGAGAAGTTCAATGGAAAATTCATCCAGCCCTCCCTCCTCTCAGACATAAATTTGTGCCTGTGTTTCAGCTGGTACCAGCAACTGGTTCTACTTCAGAAGCACTTCCAGGATGTGGTCAAAGCTGAAGCCTTGGCTGTGGGACAGCTTAAGGTCTTGCAAATCACTTTGAGCTCCATCTAACAGTGAGGCCTTTGAATTCTGGGTTTATTGTTAATGTTTACAGTAGTGTGATTAGAACCAATTAGTGACTTGTGCTTTGTATGTGCTGTAATAACAGAGATGCTGTTTTCCCACTTTGTTAAATTTCCACAAAGCCAGCAAACTTCCTCTTGGCAATGAAGAGGGAGCCTGTAGTGAAAGACAAAGTCCCCTCTACATCTAATACCAACCTCTTACTGCTGGGCAGGAGCATCCAGAAAACGTGCAAGTGTGTGCTGAGGCGAGAAGCAGTGCCAGGGTCTTTCACTGTACTGGTATTGTGGTTCCACTGGAATAATAGAGCAATGTGGTGGTTTGATGGTTGTCAGCCCTGTTCTCATATAGGTGCATGTACTGCTACAGAATTTATGTCCATGCAGAGCTGCTTCGGGAAATGGGGAGGGGTGGAGAGGAGCAATTAACTTTGTCTCCTCAGAAAAACAGCATCCTGTGGATTCTGACACGGTCACATCCAGTTTTTCTGCTTGTACATTTGTCATGCCTACTCTCAGGCAACCAGCACCAGAACAAGAGGACACAGTCTCAAGCTGTGCCAGGGGAAGTTTAGGCTCAAGGTGAGGAGAAAGCTCTTCACTGAGAGAGTCATTCACTACTGGAATGGGCTGCCTGGGGAGGTGGTGGAGTCACCATCCCTGGAGGTGTTCAAGGTGAGTTTGGACATGGCACTTGGTGTCATGGTCTGGTCTTGAGGTCTGTGGTAATGGATTGGACTTGATGACCTTTGAGGTCTCTTCCAACCTTGGTGATACTGTGATAGATCAAGCCCTGATACCTTTACCCTCAAAAGTAATCACTTCAGCAGACACAGTCTCCAATTCTGGGCTCCTGCACTGTGCCAGAGCTGTGTGAATGTCCTACAGGAATCTGTTCTCTGTTGCTCAGATACAGAAGTGCTGCAAAGAAGCACAACCTGTCCCCTTAGCTTCTTATGTCATAATAAAATAGAGACACCTTTCAAAGTTAATTTTGGGATGTTCTTTCCTGTCAGAAGTAATTTGGTGGCCTTGAAGGGCTGGAATCCCCACCCCCAGGCAGTCAAATGCACTTTTGGATGTTTGTGACATGATTTGCAATGTGTTAAAACCTCATTGCAAAGCAACAGAGTGCTTCTAGACCCCTGTCTTTCTTTATCTAACTCTGTTGACTTAAAACAATGTGTGTTTTAATTAGGAGATAAAGTTAAAGCCATTGAGAAAAGGACTGCTTGCAGTATGCACATGCATTTCTCTTTCTTAAACATAAATAGTCCTGCTTCCAGTGGGCAGGAGCTCCAGCTCTGGTTTTGTCCATGGGGCCGAAGTGTAGTGGAGCCTTAGCACCAAGGGCTGGGGTTACATGTGGCTGAAGGTGCAGGATCCGTCCACCGAAGCGTGGCCAAAGCAGGTGAGAACCATCTGTCTTTTGTTTGCAGAGATGTAGCTGGGACAGGCAACTCCTCCAGTGCAGTCTGCAACGGGCACCAGTGGGCCCTTATGATGGGGAAGCAACCTGTTCTCAGGGCTGCAGAGCTCTCCTGGTGAGATGTGGCTATGTGTTCTGCAGCCAAAGGGCTGGAAGGTGTCTGAGCTGTAGGAGATGAAGGGAAATGGCTTTGGACCCATCCCTCATAAAACTTGCAGAGTGAGGGTAAATAGTAACAGTTGGTTTCTGCTCTGTGAGAGGAATTAAGCATAATAATGTGTTAGCCTAGACTGCTACCTGCCAGAGTTAGACAGACTCAAGACTGGGATAAAAAAAGATTGTCATCTGATTTTTCCATCTGGATGAGACTGCTCAGTTTGCCTGCAGACTCTGTCTCTGGGGGCCAAAGAGGACTGGCTGCTGCAGCACTCCCTGCCTTACAGGAGGAGGTATGACCACTGATAAGTGATTCTGTGGGATTACAGATGCCCTTAAAGGAGCTAAGAGAGATGTAGATTGCAACATGCTGATGAAAAACGTGCTGAAAAGATGCACGCTGACCAGCTGATGTCTCTCCCCCAATTTGCTGCTCATGGAACTGCAGTGATTTCAGATGCCAGACAGATTTCTAGAAAATGTTTTCATCCTGTTTATTACCAGTTTAAAAATATATTCGCAAGAAAATGAAACAACAGTTGTAAAATATCTGACATATTAATGCTAGAATTATAGGACCGTTGTCCTATTAAAAAAGTTTTCTATTTCACATCTAGAAATTGAACTGTATGTGACTGCAGAGTGCTTGTCCAATCTAGCTGTCCCTACCTGTTCAGGCATGCTTCCTTGAACAAATTTGTTATATATCAAAACCACAAATAGTAATTAGCATAGAAACAGTGTTTATTCTAATAATTCTCCAGGGGCTAGACTGCAAGAGTTAAGCTTCCTTTACATTTTCCATCAAGCAGATGTGGACGTACCAAGAGCTGTTGTATCACAGATACAGAGGCTAACATGTAGGGTGTGTGAGATGTCAGCTTTCTGATCTGGCTGATTAGGCTTATAATTTCTTTTCAGTTCATAATGGCTTCTGGTTATGTGACTGAAAAAGAGAAAGCAAGCATTTTGGGACTTAGGCAACAGGGGAATTGACTTACCTGAAAGTCCGTCATCTGGGTGTGACTTGTTAATTTTAGACTTAGAGACTATGCTGCTTATGTTTATCTGCTTAACCTATAGTTTTCTTCCTCGTATGTTTTATTTTTAACTGCAGGACTTTACATCCATATTAATAAGCCACCCATGAGGTATCGTAGCACTAAATAACCTGCACTTTCCCAGTGAAATAATTGTCACAGGTTGCACAAATAGAACTGTCAAGTTTGCTATAATGACACAAATCTAATGGAGCATAGTCCAATAGTAAGGACAGGCTTCAGAATAAGTTTTAAAGGTTTTATTGCTACATTGCAGTGCATGTTTTTTGGCTGTGAAATATGCAACTGGGCTATAGTTCAACTTACAGCCTAACCTCCTGGTCATAATTTAAAATCATCAAATAATTTTCAATCTCCAGATCTTCTTCTTCATAAGTACCTTGTTGGATGGACAGCATGTCAGCTGGTAACTAAATTTCAGATTTCAGGAAGGCTTTTAGTCATATAACTCAGGATGATAAAGATCCTTTTTAATGGGAAATATTCCTTTGCCACAGGCTTGGTCAATAAATTAAATAGATTAATTAAGTTGAGCTGTCAGGACCAAGGACTGTCATGAAGTCAGGCCAGCAGAGTTGGCCATTTATCAGAGGGAAAATTTTGTCAGGAAAAGACAGCCTTTAATGGGCAATTCTGGAGTACATGCAAATGAGCAAATACATAAAAAGTCTAGCAAGGAGTGAGTGGCTGTCATCTGATCGCAAGCGGTATAAAAAGAGGTGGATACGTCTGTGCAAAGTCATTAAATCTGCTTATCAAGCTCCTTCCTGTGAGTTTTTGAACTTCAAGTTCTGAGGAGATGAACTGGCCTGTGATGTGAGTATATAGTCTCAGGCGTTTCCATTTTTTAATCTTCACTGAGAAATTCAATTGGATGTTTTGAGATATATATATATATATATATATGAAGTAATTTAAAATGCAAGCTTATTTAAAAAATAGGAAAGCTTTTGTTGCTTTCAGAGCACTTGAAGAAATTGGGCTCTGCAGGTGGGATCCAGCACTGCAACTGGAAGCAGACTGATGCATTCATGCCACTTCAGCGCTGTTTATACCTGGTCTAATTATTTGCTCGTGGGAGACTCCTTTCCATCCTGGTCTGGGAGACTCTTACAGCTGGGTGCTGTGTGCACCTGCTGGGTGCTGTTGGCATTTGCACGTGTGACTCTGATGACTGAATCAGGATCTCTTCCTTCTACCCAGAACCCATCATTGGACAGGCATGGTCAGCAGAATTTCAATGCCCAAAGGTTCAAGAGACAGAAAGTCATAGGGGCTCCGTATCTTTGTGTCCTGTGTACCTTAGGCTGCTGAAAGAAGGTGAAGGTGGCAGTTCTGGGTGTAGTGGCTGAGTGAACTCTGTTAAGATTGTCACCTGAGGAGCCGCATGAGAATAGTGTGAGTGGCAGAGCAGTTTGCAGGCCCTGGCGCTGACAAGCAGAGGAACTGCTTTGCCATGGACCTCTGCTACCACGTCTTTCTCTGCGGATGCAGTGGGAGTGAGATGGAGTATGCTTCCCAATGTGGAAAGTGAAGCAATGCATATAATTGCACGAAAGTTGCATCTCTGTTTTGGTACTTCAATTTAGCTGTAAAGCCCTGACCATATGGATGTACTCCTACAGCCACTCTGGAGGCAAGCTGAGAATAAAATGAGCTGTGTGCAAGTGCTGCAAGCCTGTGTAAATGAAACCTGCCTGACAAACCAGAAACATGCCTTTTTGGTGTATCATAAAAATAAAATTATCTCCAGGCGTAGAACCTTACGTATGTTCAGTTCCTGTTGACTTAATACTTCTGAGCTCAAAACAGCAAGTGAATGAACCAGAGATGCTTGTGCCGGGTGAGTGATCTGTCAGAGACATGGAAGAAGACACTGCTAGAAAAATGTGCCCAGCCATGCAGGAGAGACCAGGGGCTTTGTTGTAGTTCTGAGAGAGGACCTTGTTGGCCAGAGTGAGAAGGTGTGAGGAGTAAGGACTTGATGTTCTTTTCTTGAGGCTGTTTGGGAAAGGCAGTGGTAGAGAACAGGGATATGCCTGACTTTAACCCACTGAAATGCAGCTGGAGTGGAAGAGGATGAAGATGAGAAGTTGCGACTGGTGCTACCTTCTGGATTGCTTCCCTACCCTGCTGAAAGAGGTGATGAAAATTGCTGCCCCTTGTAGTTTAGGGACTCGGGAACTTTGGAGAAAATTTTTAAATGCTCCCTGTGCCTGGAGCACCTCAGCCCTAGTGTGAACTGAGCTTCTCGGAGGGTAATTCCTTGGTGGTACCTGCTCTGTAGGCCCTTGGTGAACACTTCGAAAATGGCCCCAGTGCTTCAGCTGTAGCAAAGTCAGGCTATCTTTACTTTTTTCCCCTTATACTATTATCAGCAGCTGTGAAGAGTGATGTAATCCATATGCCTTATGGAGCACCTATATATAAAAATCTGACATATGGATGTTGTGAAGTTCTCGGAAGACTCCACACGCTTGAGATCACCCACGTTTAAAAAACATTCTGTTTGGGAATTAGTTATTGAGATGTTCTGTTGAGTTCTCCGAAGTGAAACCAGACAAACAATGCTGGAAATGTTTCTAGCATGGAGTCAGATCTGAATTGGTCTTTGTGATCCCTTTGGAGCACCGCAGGCTTTGGGAAGGATGTATTTAGGCCGAATGTTTTCAAGCTGTCTGTCCAGGTGACTTTTACTGGGTCTGTTGATCGTGCAGATCTGAGCTGTTGCTAGCTCTCACTGTCATCTGCTGTCCCTCACCTAGTTGGGAGCCTCTCTCTTCATCAGCAGTATGGGAGGGGAGGATGAGGTACAGTAACACCAAACACTGGGTTTCTCAATTAAATCTTCAGGACTCTTGCTGCTCAAAAGTGTTGTTTTGCTGCACAGCAATTAAGACAGCCTCATGGCTGCTGTTCATGTGAGACTTGAAGAAGGCAGGGCATTCAGATGGAACCAGAAGCCAGTAAAGCATACAGTTTTCTAAGAAATCACTGTCTTTCCTAACATTGATTTGCCCTGCTGCTGTAGCTCATCACATCAGAATGTTTATCTGGAAGTTCTCCATGGCTAGACCTTTTTTTTTTTTTTAAAATGCTTTTTTAATCCATTGAGGTAGAAGTCTGTCCTCCTGCTGATCTGAACAATGCAGCAGTGCTGGCTGCATTCACCCTCTGGGGAATTTACTATTGGAGCATGCGAGTAAAAGGCAAGGTGGGCATAAGGCATGGTGGGCATGTCGGCTCCACACAGATGGAGACTGCGCAAAATCAACAATTCAGTGAGCAAATGGTAAGGGGGAAGGTACATGTAAACTGAAAGACTTTTCAGTTTAACTCACTGTTTAAGAAGCACATAGCAAGTGCTATAAAAATACAGATGAATAATACATAGTTGGTTGATTCTTGCCTGGCCTTAACAAAGGCAGATGGTAGCAGGTCCATATTATCTCCTGATTTTGGAACTTGTTTGGAAATGAGTGTGAATACAAATACTTCCTGTACGTGAGGATCACGATGTGGTTAGGGCCTGGCTTCTCAGACACAACTCTTTTCCCAGCACCTGAGATGTGGTTTACTCCCATATGTTTGTACTGGTGCCTTAAATTTTCATGAAAGGCATCTCAATTTGCTGCTGCCCTCTGTCAGTTTTGTTCTTGTGGGGCGGCAGAGGTTTGACAGTGATTTGGATTCTGCTTTAGTGATGTGGAGTGGCAGAAAGCAGCATGCCCTGGAGCTTCATTCTTTAGGAGTTTGGGTTATGGGTGTGTGAAAACCTCTTTATCCCCAAAGAGCTGTCTAGATGAAGCTAATTCCGACACCAGTAAATGTTTGTTTTAATCTGTGAAGCAATAGCAGGAGAGTGAGCCTACAGCAGGTGTCTGTACATCACTTTAATCTGTAATCAACCTGTTATGATTTCTAGTTCATAGCTACATCTTAGCAATGCGCTGTGCTACAGTGGTCCTACTTGCTTAAAATCCATTACAGGGGTGAAGCATTTTCCTGGCTTTTATTTGAAATGAAAGCTGTTCCCAGCTGCAGAAATCCAGACCTCAGCATGAGTGTCTGCATTAAAAACTGGGCTTTGGGCTCCATTAAAATACTGTGACTGTACATGTCACAAACAGGATGGCAGCACAGCAGCACAGGCACTTAAAAGATTGGATTCCTGCTTTGAAACCAAGAGGCTTTTGAAACTGAGGGGCTCCAACCAGGGGACAAGAAACAATTATCCCTTCTCCTCCTCCAGCCCCCTACCTTGAGCCCCTGTCAGCTCTTGACTTTGAACTTTGAAATGATACACTTGTCTCTTGGTAGTCTTCCCTTGCATTTTAATTGGGGATGGCAGGCAAAATGTAAAGCCAAAGACTAGAAATAACCTATAGAACTGAAACAATGGACCCAAAAAGAAAGCCCTTCAGTTAGAGATGGTGATGATAACAGCCAAATTTTTGGGAGTGTTTGCATACTCATGATTAGTTCATGCAAAATTTTGTCAAATTTTTTATGTCTGAATATGAACTTGGCTGGAAATCTCTGAGTAGAACAGCAGAACTGCAGTAAAAGTAATGTGTACCATGACAGCTTACTACACAGCATGTGGACAGCAAGATATGCTGATGGGTTAATGCATCTTTTTTACACTTAAGAGAAAAGAATGTGGTTTTTGGGCAAGAGGTTGCATGTGATTGTATGTATGTATGCATGCCCATAAATTAAATGTGCAGTGTATGGGCCGTGCATCATCCCTCAGGTATTGACCTCCTCTGTTCTGTCAAGGTTTTACAGATAGTTCATTGCCATCATCTAGGAGTGTCTTCTATTTCTGTAGCAAACATAATGGCCTCTACCCATTTTAGAATAGTCTCTCTTCCATCAGTTCCTTCTGGAGGAGGAGGAGAGTTGGAGCAAAGTATTTTGGCCAGCTTTGCTGCTCTGTTCTGACAGCATCAGTTGAGATGTGTCTGTTATTAGAGATAACTGGATCCAAAGGGACCTTGAAGTGGAGTGTATTAGGGTTTATGGTTAGGTCTCTTCCTGAGGGAATTAATATCTCACATCAGTTCATAAGAAATGTTGTCACCTGCCCTAGAAGGTAAACATGTGCTTCATTTTTAAACGTGTGAGTAGTCCATATTAAATGTGGATTTGAAGCTGAGATTGCTTTTTGAGAGTGGCAAAATGAACTAAAGAGCAATAATCAACACCAAAGAAGAGATCTGGACTGAAAAAAAATCAAGACTCTCATCTTACACATTCTCTGCTCCTGTTCTACTCTTTTTGACTAAGGAGCTGAAGCAAAAAGAGGAAAGTGCTCAAGGCTATTCAGATTCTCAGTGCCAAGGACTAATGTTTTGGTGAGACGAACAGGAAATAATGGCCAGAGACTTCCAGAAGAGCACTGAGGTTTGCATTGATTCCAAATTCCTACTTAGTACTGCAGAAGGTCTTTCAAGATCTGAACTACAACAAAGGATATGTCAGAGATGCGGGGAGGGGGGAGTAGAGAAAGAGGCCCCATAGAGGCTAACTGTGCTAACTCGGATGTAAAATGCAGTTTGTGGGTGTCGCAAATTCTTATTTCTTGCCATGGGACTGTGCACACTGTTCAGCAGAATGAACAGTTTTCTCAATATATTTTTTCCAAGGTGTTAATCCCACCCAGGGTGGTGCTATCTAAATGGAGATTAACTTCTGAGGACTTTAGCATCCTGAGAACATTACTACAATTCTCCCCTTCCTGTCCTGGTGGGGAAGGCAGAGGCCGAGGAGGTTGAGTTCCAGAGTATCTGTTGTCACGTTCTTGCAGCCAGTGCTGATGGGATTGTTGAAGGCAGATGGGGCCCTGTGGTCACAAGCTGAGCTTCTGTGTTGGGAACACGCAGAAGGTGAGGGTGTGTCTGTGGAAGTCTTGATCTTAATTAGGATCATGAAGAAAGGCATAAGGAAGGGAATGGATGGAAGGCAGTTCTCCTAGGCCACTGGTGAAAGGGTGAGCTGCTCGCTTGTTCTGATACCCTACTTTGGTACTAGATTTTGTTCATACTCTCTTCCAGTGCCTGTAGGAAGCTAGGCAGGCCTTGTGCAAGCAACTCTTTGGTGCCTAGAGTAATCGTGGGAGCAGAGAAGGTCTGTTCTGTAAGGAGATGTATTGGGTACTCCAAGAAAGACAATATGAAGGCCAGCACGTGCAGTCTAGACAGAAGTCTGAATTTGGAATTTCTGAGAAGCTGCATCCCTGTCTCTGTTCAGGATACCTCATTTCCAAAAGCATTAAGAATTTCCATATAGCTTTAGTCTGTCTCCAGATTCCCACCCACTCAATCCCTAATTAAATGAAAGAATTTCCACTTTATGATTAATCCTCGTTTTCTGGGTGAGCTGTAAAATAGTTGAAGAAGTAAGACTTATCTGTCTGCTGCTTTCCTTCTGCCTTTTTAGTTTGCAAATGAATGTAGGGTCATCTTGCATCATTTGTCTTCTTAGAACTTTTGCCAGTTTTAATTCAGTAAAACGCAGTAGTCATTCTTCATACTTATCTGTAAATTGCATTGAATCTTGTTGCAGTCATATTAGGTGGTAATGATTTATATGCCTTCTAATAATTTATTTGATTATGCCAGCTATGTTCCATTTTTGAAAAATTATTGAGTTAATACTTTTATATAGGGAAGAAAGAGGAATATTTTCTGTGGTTCTTACTTTGCCTTTCTGCAGTTTGGCACTGCATGTTTTGTTCATTAATACAGTGGTATGGAAGGACCAGGCTGACAATTTATTACCAATGCATAGTATTGTTTGACTTCAGGGTGCGCAGAAACTGCGCATCCAAAGGTGGTGTGTTGAGTGTTGTGTGACAGTGGTTCTGATGTGTGCACATCCCCAGGCTCTACAGGCCTGCCACGAGGTGATCTTTGCTGGGCACAGGAGGGATGGATGACTCTGTGCTCAGCTGTGGTGGGTAACATGAATGTGAAGCAAGTGATACTGAAATCTCAGTGGCAAAATACATTGGTTTCTCCTCTCCTTTTCCTGCTACCCCAGCAGTTCTGTGTGCAATGTAAGGAGCTGTCCCACTCGACTCATTGGCAAAGGGCTGACTTCAGGCAAATTACTTAAGCACAGGTTTAACTTTGGGTTGGAATTACTCCTACTGATTTCTGAGGCAATTGTTCTCTCAAAAGTAAACAAGTATGAAAGGGGGCTGCTGAGGAGAGGCAGGCAGAGAAACACTCAGAGGGACTAAAGGCAAGTGATTCTTGCGTCTGGTGTGTCTCATACATTCAAAACTTTATTTCCTTTCTTGATGGACTGTCTACCCTGTTTTCTCTCTCTTTTGGAAATGTGTGTCTAACTCTTGGATAATATGCCTCCCACGCCAGCTGACAAAACACAAAGAAATAGGAAGAAGCTTCAGCTCTAGGGGGAAAACTCTTCATGAAAAGATGATGTACGTTTTCTTTACTTTTCCTTGACTTACATATTTTGAGAGGCACAGGATATAGCAAAATCGTTACACAACTACAAATAACCTCCAACATTTTTTTTCTTTAAAGTTTCAAAAATGGTGTCTTTCTTTCTGTATATATTGGAATAAAATACTAATTTGGGGCAGTGTTTGAATGCAGCTGTCTTGCCATTTAAAAGTGGCATTATGTTGCTGGGACACGGAACTTTCGAAACATTATTTCTTCAGGAAATTGTTCATGATTACTGCAGAAGCAAGATTGTTGTCTTTTCCAGAGCTCCTGTACAGGCTGGTACTGTGCAAATCTGAGAGAAGAGGTAGTGCAACCCAAAGGGACAGAAATGGTGGGTGGAAAACAAGAAAGATATTTTACCCAGTGCATGAGCACCTGGAAACATACTGAGTCTCAAACAAGAAATGACTTCCTAGCAAGAAATTAAAGCATCTAAGCAATGAAATGAATAATCAGACAGACATATGATATCCTCTCCCTTTAGACCAGATTTTTTTTCTTCTCCTAAAGCAGTTGACTTTTCAGAGGAGAATTTGAATCTTGATTCTGTAAACTGCCCAGCTCTGTGCTCAAGTGGCTCAGCCCCTCTGATCAATTGAAACTGGGGAGCCAGATCCACAGCCTGTGTCACTATATCTGCCCCCTGGTTACAAAAATATACTCTGTGTCTCCTCACATCACATCTTTGGGGTTTTTTTTCTTTACTCTTATTATTCACTTTGCTGTTACTGGGTTCATCCTGCCATGGAACATCACTGTTTGGGTACAGGCTTCCTTAACATCTCTGCGTGCTTCTCAACTTGCTTTTTGGTGTTACTGGAGATGGCTGTGTGCACACCGAAACATCTGGGGGCCTGCTGAACTGGAAAGCCTCCTGACATCAATGCCTAATTTACATAGCTGTATTTTCACTTTTTACATGATACCTGTTTGCAGTCATGCTTGTCTTTTGGCTCTTTACTGTCTCGCAGCTGACAAGTAGCAGAGAGTTGAGACTGAGAAATACTTCTGCTTTTCTGCAGGACTCCGATATGTGAATATGGGACTGCTCCCAAAACTCTTCCTGAGAGTGCTGAGGAGTGTTGGCGTTTAAACAGTTACTTGTTATTTGCTCATGCTTTCTTTACATTTGTAGTGGTCACTTGCACTTGTACAACCTCCTTGTCATGAAAATGGTCGATGGTTTTCTAGGAGGCTGATTTCAACCTGATTTTTATTAGGGAGTGCAGCATTTTTCTGCCAGATTTTCTCCTCTCTTAAGCAACTATATCATTTTCAGGAACAAAGGTCCCTGCTTATACAGGAGTTTGCTTTGGTGTGTTGAGGACTTTTGGGTTTTTATAACCATGCCTTGAAATGCAGCTGATCCTGCATGCGGCAGTTCTTTGGCTATCCCTAATTACTTTTTGGTGTAGATTTGTAAGTACTATGTCTGAAAAGTAATTTCTTCCTACCTCCTGAGGCAGCTCTGTTAGAAAGACACATTAACACATGTAAGGCAACATGCATCCTGCAGCCTTCTCTCGACCTGTCAGATTTGTGCAAGCAAGGAGGTGGCCCTGGGGCGTGGTAGGCCCCCAGAGCACAGCTGGTTCCCTGTAGCACTACTGGCCAGCTAAGGATGCTGCTTTGGGCTCTTCCAACAGGCCCTTTTCTTTTGCCCACAGCTTCCTCCCCGAACCATTGCACTTGCTTGTTGACCTAATGATTCTTATTTCCTTGTGTCTATAGTGACCCTTTTGTGAGGTTAGGGCTATTTTTTTTCCAGAGATGTGAAATATTAGTTCCCTGCACATGCTGGCCTTTTTCCTTATTCCTGAAGACACAATGTAGAGAATTGCATTTCTGTCTGTTTCTGTTCTGTTGTTCATTAATCAGTTTTTCCACTAGGGCTCTTGTTATGAGAGATTACTATTACAGAGAAGATACTTGTTTGTTTCCAATATTTTGTTTCCTTTCTCTGTTGGGAATACTAGTATAAACACCAGGCAATCTGAATTTAAATAGCTAAGTATTAGTCTTGCTATTGCAGTTGCTTGTCATTACACTTGAGGATATGGTTACAGCTGATTATACAAAATACCTGAGCCATACATTTTACATTCTCAATCAGCATATTATAGATGAACTGTGAAAATTAGAGATAGCTTTTTATGATAATTGGAAGATATTTTCCTTGAAGTATGCAAGACTCTTGAGAGAAGTTGAATTGCTTGTCTGTAATTCTGTTATAAACTTTGCTGGTATTTATTTAACATGCAGTTTATTGCTACTGAGTATTTTTCTTATGGCTGTCAAAGGCTGCATATTCAGATGGTTGCTCTCAGTCTTGATACCCTCTGCACAGTGGCTTGTTCATTAGACCAATTCTGAATCATCCTCCATAAGCCTGGTTCAGGCACAAGGCAGCAGCGCACTTGCATGGAGAAAATATGAGTTCTCTTTGCCTGAGCAGCCCCTTCAGCTCCCCCTTGACATGCGAGGCTAAATCAGGCAGTCTGGGGCCTGAAATATGAACTGGCTTAGATTCCTCCAACCCTTGAATCAGGCCCTATGGGGCCAATCTAAACAGACTTCTGGTTCCTGACTTTGGAGTCTTGAGATTGGGAGCTGGTCCTTACGTTGCTTCTACAGGTCTGGACTACTTTTCCAGGTCCTCTCCATTCCTTGAGCCAGTAGCATGAGGAACTCAGATTAACTTGTACTTTGCTTGGGGGTATCAGTACCTTTCAGGTACTTCCTTACAAAACTGTGTGGGGCAGCCCCAAGGTGTTCTCTGGTAGTAGAAAACACGCAGTTTTGGCACCTAAATGCTTTTTAAGGGAATGAGGGAGTTTTGTGTTCTGGGACTGCAAGCAAAGGTCAAAAGGACATTATATTTGAGAAGCTACTCACCCAGTACATCACTGCTTCAGGACCTTCAAGTGGGGAACTGGCTGAACCTACAGCTGTCGCTAGCGTCAGGAGGCCAAGATGTGCCAGATTTAGGCACTGATGCAACTGTGTAGGGCAGTGAGGTGACTATTTGGAGACCCTGCTCTCAAGAAGAACCTGGCCTGGGCCTCCTTCATCTGCAGAAGCTGGACTTGAGTAGAGACACTACTGGACTCTTGTGTATGTTCCTTTTAAGCCCTTTCTTGCAATTGCAAATAGAAATGAAGAGAAGCCATGCTGATTGTTTTGTTGAGACTCAGGTTAAATTCAGTTAAAAAATAACATTAAAAATTGATTAATTTAAATGAAGTAAATCAAGCACTAATCCAGCAAGCTGGAACAGGTGAGCTTTTGCTACAGGAGGTTTCAGCATATCCCTGGGTAGATGAGGTGGCGACCGGGATCTCAGGTGAGAAACAGTTTTCTGCCTTGATTTATGGGAATAGTTGTAAAGTTACAGCTCTCACTTTGTTGGCATGTGTGAACAAGGTTACTTCATGTTTGGCTATGTTTGCAGGTCTTGACTCACAAGAATTAGGTTCTCTGGATATGGACTACATTCTCATTCTCATTAGAATGGGAGGTTGATGCTGCTGGTATCCCTCCTATGTTTTATGTAGCTGGAGATTATCAGGCAACATAGGAGAGCTGTCTTGGCAAAGAGTATATTGTGGGTGACGTAGAGGCAATGGGGCAGAGCTCATATCTCATCTTATACCCAAGGATTCAGAGGCTGAAGTTCCAACTGAGAGGTGGTGTAAAACACTCTGATTAGTTTGGAGTTATGTTCAGCACAGTGTGGCTGCATTCAGTCCACTCAGCTGTGCAATCTGTTTGTTTTAGTGTTTACAGGGTCAACCTCTGGGATATTAACTCCAGAGGAGATTTTGTCTGTTTACCAAAATGGAAATTGCCTAGCTCAGGAGTGGGCTGCAATCCCTTCAGAAAACTCATCTTTAATATATTTCCTGTAATCACAGCTTAAAAACAAACACACGTTTCCTAAATGTTCTTCAATTTTTCACCCTGCTATTTCTTGCACAGGCATTAATCATCCACTTCTCCATTTAAGTACAGGGAACAGAGCATTGCAGTGAAGAACTGACTACTTCTGCCTGGTGAAAAAAAATTGAGTGGTTTGATGCTGAGATTCCTATTGCTTTGCAGAGTGGTGATAGTGCCAAAAAAATGTGCATTGACCTGTGTGACACAAATGTCACGTGTGTCAGGATTTCAGCAGAGTTAACTCCTGATAAATCACTTGCAGATCACATTGCCTTACACAGTACAGTTGTAGTACCAGCTTTTGAGCTGTTAAAACCTTACTTGGCTTGGCAATCAAGTGTGTGCTGGCTTGGATTATGTGGGGCATGACATACTGGAAAATTCATGGTGCCCATTTTTTGCCTGCAGTAGTTTGGTAAAGACAGTGGAGTTTATATCAGTAAGCCCAGAACACTGGGTATGTTAGGGTGATGAAAATCATAGAATACATTGGGTCGGAAGAGCCCTTTAAAGGTCATCTAGTCCAGCCCTGCTGTGGTAAACAGGGACATCTTTAACTAGATCAGGTTCTTCAGAGCCTTATCAAGCCTGACTTTGAAAATTAAGCTCTTCCTGTGGCATCAGATTAGGGCTGAATGACAAAGAGAGGTCTAAATAATTATTTCTTCTGGAAGGGATTGGTTGGATGTTTGGATGGAGTTCAATAGGGTGGCAGTGATTGTGCCCAGGTAGTGCACCAGTGTTCTGCCTCATCATCTGTGCTGCTTGCTCTTAACCCACTGCCCCGGGCTCCTTTCTGCTATGACCTCCCTTTTTGACCTGAGCCCTTCTTACCCCGAGATCTGTCAGGCCCACATGATGAGCCTATGAGCAGCAGTAGCAAGCTGAACCTGAGCAATTTTTTGTGCAGCCCTGGGCTCTGGCAGCAAGGGCTCGGAAAGGAAAATCAGTCCCTAGTGTGGATGGGCTGTGTGGTTGTGCTGGTTTGAGGCTAATTGGAATATTTTAATGGAGAAAACTATATTATAGGCTGTGAAAAGGAAACAGTGGTGATGTCTCCTTCACTCATAGGCTTGCTGAGATGTTTAAGAATACAAAACAAAGATAACACAGTCGGGCTGGCAGACACTCTGGGGCTGTCTAGCTTCTGACCTCCTCCTCTCTGCCGAGTAACCTCACTAACCTCTTTTCTTCTAACCCCCTGGCCAATCTTCCAAATTCATCTTGTGCATAAGCTAAACCTTGGGGCAAAATATAGGGGTGGGGAGAAGGTGGAAGGGTGGTTGGGAGCCCCTCTGGGGGTCTCTGATCTCTGGGAGGGGAGTTGTGTTTCTGTATTTCCTTTACCTTGTATATTTCTGTAAATATTCCTGTATATAGTGTATATATCTGCTTGTATATTGTGCTAAACTGTAGGTAGAGCTTCATTCCTTAACTTCCAGCTGGCTGAGTCTAGTCGGGGGGAGGGGGGGGCAGGGAACTCCCAAACCATCACAGTGGCTCATCAGGCTGTGGCTGGAGTTGGATTTTTTTTTTTGGTACCTCTGTATAGTGCCTCAAATAACCTCTGTGTGCCATCAGGCAAGAGCTGCTTTTTTTTTTTTCCTCTTTGCTTTGAGAGCTGACCAGTGTGATTTTAAAATACAGAGGGGTCAAACACAGCTTGCAGTTGTCTTTAGCTTTTGAAATGCCTTCACCCTCCTGGGCATCCTCTCTTTTTCAACTGGAAGCTTCACACAGCAGTGGTCAAGGCGGCCGAGTCCTGTCCCCTTCTGCACCTGAACCCACTGGGCTGATGTGTGTGGCAGAACAGTGTTTGCAGGCAGTTCATACCTAGATCAGAAGTGGGAAGTCCTGGGGCCTCTACTCAAAATCCACCCCTCCCAGCCTCAGACCGGCCGCCTAGTAGCGTGGGCACTTGCACTGCCAGCAGTGGGCTTATGCCTCTTCCTTGGTGTGCCATGAGCCTTGAACTGCCAGCAGCTGAGCCAGGGGGAGAGGCTGTGCAAGTCCTGTGCCCATGTCCCCTGCCCAACCTGAAAGCTGGCTCTCTGTGATGGTACAGCCAAAGAAACCACACCAGTGACTTGAAAATGTTTTGTTCTGTAATGTGCTATGTACTATTCCTGTTCTGCAGGAGCCCAATAAACCAGTGCCTAACAGAGACCTGCTTGTAGGTGGTGCCTATTGTTCAACACAAACACCTCTAAATGAGAATTTCAAGGTAGCAGTGGGGAGGAAGGCAGAGGTGGATGCTGTGGGCTTAAATTTGCAGAAAATCTTTGACTGCAGTAAAGCAGTAAAGCTGTGGATGTTAAAAAATTTAACAGTCTGTGGCAGCCTGCAAAACTGAAGAATTTTAAAAATTAAAATGCTACCATGTTTAATGGAGTCACCAAAAGTAATGATAAAAATGTAATTGCTTCTGATGAGACAAATATTCTGTTAAGTAAAGAATACGATAAATCTCGATTGGCTTGGGTAACCTAGGTAATTTAAAATGAGTTATTTCTTAGGCATCAACCTGCAAAGGAACTGGAGATTATATGTAGTTAATATTTGCAGGATAGACAGTAATTTCAACTGATGAGGAACAACCCGAAATTCTCTGGGTGGTCACAGCACACTCCCGTTTGGCTTTGGTTTAGCTCAGGTTTGACATTGAGACCTCTGTTCCAAAAAGCACTTAACTGTTAGGTGACTGGGACGTAAAGATGTACGCAGTTAGTTTGCAGTATCTGTTCTGTGGCCCAAATGCATTTGCACTTTGATTCCACAGTTATGTGAGTGCAGTAGGAACAGTCTGTTTTGCAGGTTTAATGCCATTTAGTTGACAAAATAGCAAAGACCTTATTTTTCTACTGAATTTCAGGCTGCTGAAATTGAGAGGGCAAGCAACTTTCCAAGCTACCATTGAATCTGTGGTTTCACTTCAGTCAAGGGCCAACTTGTTTGTAAAACAGAAGCAGCTTTACCAAATGATCAGTTAGCTGCCAGGATGAAAACAAGAAACAATCCACTATAATTGATTTGGGTTTAGAACCCATGATTTCTTCAGACCTCTCTCCTCTATATGCATGTCTTAAAAAGAAACAACCACCAAAACCTCAGAAGAGTAAGCATGTAACAGCTCTTACAGAGATCTCGGGCAGAGGTGCCTGATGTGCAGCAGAACAGGATCAGCCATGCTCTGCCAATTTCAATCTGGTCTTGAATTCATGGAAGCCATGTCTTTTTCTACCAGGAATGAACTTGGCCAGGTGATTACACTCCATTTTAATAGGAAATAATGAATATTGATTAGTACTGTTGCAGGTGTTGCAGTCTGAAGCAGCAGCCAGAGGAGCTAGAGGTATAGTGTGTGAAGTAGCAGGTGGTCCTGCCTTACTTCTATATTGGCCAAGGATTGCCAGCAGCTCGTGGTGCTGCTCTGCCTTATGTTCAGACTCGGGGAGCAGGGCTTGGTGTGAATCGTGGGGCTGCTCTGTTCTGACACTCCCCCATGGGGCTGCCTGTGCAGGACTGACTGGGTGCTGAGGCCATGAAATGGATATGTTTGGGCCACCTGTGTGACTGAGCAGAGGGGTCAGTGTTAAAGGCTGAGTTCTACTCTGGGTGGTAGAAGCTGTCTGGGAAACTGGAAGAAAGGTTTTAAATGATTTGGTAACTGCTCAGCATCCTAGCAGAGGTTTGTTTTCTAATAGACTTGGGTGTTAGTGAAGAGGGACCTGTGCATGTCCGCTGTGGAAATGCTGAGTGTTTATGTGCTATTGTTAGCTGAGCTATAATCAGAGCTATAGCGGGTTTAAAAATACTGTGGCCTGCTGGGACAAAACATAGGGTAATAGTATGAATGAGTACATTGTATTTATACCCACAGCACACTTTTCAGGCAGGTGAGTTTTAATTGTAGTACTTGACACATGTGGCGTATTTCTCAGAGATACCTCTGGAGGGGAAGGGACAGAGTGTTGTGGCTGTGGAGATGCTTGGGAAAGCGTGGAAAGGTCAGAGGTGGCTGTAGGCAGGGAGAGGGCAGTGGGTCTGTGCAAGGCAGACGTCTCTTGTGCTGTAGAGCAGTGAGGTTTAAATTTAGAACTCCTAATGCGACCCAATGTCAAGTCAGAAATGTGTTGTTGAAGTATATAATCAGCTCCAAGTGGCTGCCTTGTAAATCTCAGGAGTGGAAACTGGCCTGAGGCTAGCAGCCGTCTCTGCTGCATCTTTGCTCAAGTGAACTTTAATTTGACTCTTTATCAAAAAAGCAGTGAGAGAAAGAGGGAAGAAAGATGAGCACCGAGCAAGTGGCACAAAATAGGCTTTGTATGGATAAAGGTGGTTTTGCCAGAGAGTTTGTAAAGACTTTCATGTGCCCTCAGAAAAGCAAAGACCAGTTACAGTGTGGAGGGGGAGAAGGGAGGGGAAGAGTAGCTCAAACAGCTGCTCTCATTATTTCAAAGCTCCTTTTGACTTTACTAGGTTGAAAGTGTGTACAGCACTCCCAAAATTGAAGTGATTTCAAATTTAGCTGTTATAGTGTAGGGTCAATCTGAAAAGCAGGCAGGACTTAGTGCATGGCTTTGTTTGCTTAAGCTGCTGACAGTAAAGAAAGGAGCATCTTGTGAGCATCCAGTGTGGCTCCCATTGCTGTGCTGGGTGTAAGATGAGGGAATTGGGGGATTAAATGCTTCTGAAATTTTGAGCAGCTCCTGGCTTGGGAGATTTTGGTGACATTATAATATGAAATCTACATTATTTAAAAAAAAAATCGTTGTGAAACTCTGCAAACCTCATCATGGTCTTCCTTGATTATATGTGGGTCTATGGTAATCTGCCATGTTGGAGACCAGGGAATATGTTGAACCAACACTATTCCAAGTCTCAAATAAACTAAAATAAAGAAAAAAGAGACAAATGGAAGTTTAATCCATTCTGGAGTAACCTGCTTTTGATTTTTGGGGGAGATGGTTTACTTCGCAGGAGCTGATTGAAAGGAGCCTGTTCACAGAGTCTGTGGACCAACTAGGATCTGAAAATCAATTTGTTCTTAAATGAATCAGGTCACTTTTCAAAGCTGTGGTCTAGAAATGTAGCATTTTGCCATTTTAATGAATGAAACATTTGATATTTAACAGACTACAGATTTTACACATCCATATGTTGACAGCAAACATAAACACTAATGAAGTAACACTGAAAATCTGCATTCTTCACACATTGGAAGGGTGTCTCGAGTCCATTCTATTTTCCCTGAAGGAATATCAATAACATTTTATAAAAGGAGATGGGATTTTAAAATAATACATAGTACTGAGTATTCTAAATATATAGAACTACTAGAAAAAACTGCTCTTTTCCTTTCTTCCAGGAAAACAAGGATGACATTATATCACTGTGTGTATACATACAACTTATATAGCCTGAAAATCAGTTATGAAAAAAAACAGTCAGAAATTCCAGTAGCTCAGTCTGTTCAGCTTTTTAAAGAGAACATAACTTGAAATACCCAAAGAGTTAGTGTGATCAATGCTGCAATCTTCCCTTGGATTTATTTTTCTTACAAGGTATATTCTCATGTTTTTTTTCCTAGAAGTCATCCAAGTGCTTGAGAAAAACAGAATGCCTCAAGACTTTCTAAAATGTAGAAATACTTTGTGTGCTTGCCTTGCCTGGTGGTTTTGCTTGAGTCATGACATCACCAGTCTTGGTGGGCTTGCATTGAAAAGCCTCTATACTTCAATCTGCCAAAGTCAAGAGCAGACACATAGTTACATCATGCCTTTGCTGCCCTCCTCACTGATTCATTTAGTGTCTGTAAGTTGAAGCATAGGCATGTTCACATTTTCACACCCTAGAACAACAAAACTGGCACAAAACCAACCATAAACTGTGAAACCCCAAAATATCAGGAAGGAAGAAGTGTGATTTATTTTTGAAGCAACTGCTACCACGTCTTTTGTTAGAGGAAAAATAGTTGTGAGCTTCTGAGAGGTGCTCTGGTAGATGCTGAAGCCTGTCACAAAGCCCTTTGTTCAAAAAGAAATCTTAAGTAATGTAGACTATTTGAAGAAGTGTTTACCAATAAACTTAAAAATAGCTTTAACTGTCTTCTGATCTTAGAGGCCTCCCTTTTCCTCTCACTGGCTATTTACAAAAATTTATTGTATTGAAACTAGGTGAATGGTTACAAAAAGCTTTTTTTCCCCTTTGACATCCATATTGCTGGAGAAAATTATGTTAAATCCCCTTTAGCTTAAAGCTAATTAGAGCTAGTAATGAAGTCTTTGTTCTCATAAGATGTTTCTCTTGTAACTATGATAACTACATGAGGGTAACAGCATCTGTCTGGGAGATTGGCAGACTGAGAGGCTTGAGCATAAAGCAGAGGTCTGTTTGAACTCTGGATGAAGTTGAGTCTGTGTGGCTCCAGTGGCAGAGCCAAACTCTGCAGTGGCACCTTACAAACAGGCAGGGTCCAGTACTCCAAAGAGGACACCAGCACAGTCATTGCATCCAAAATCATCATCTATCTTAATTTTGAACTCAAGCATCAAGCTTGTAAAGAAGAGGGTGCTGCTATAGTGAAAAGAGGTTAAAAAAACTCTTACAATCTATAGTGCTTCTGACCCCTTGACTCTAGCTGCATGGGCCTTCCTGAAAGTAAATGAGCCCCAGAGCTCCTGGTGGGACTGGGTGAGGGAAAGAATAGGGTGTAGTGGAGTGAACACGTGTAGACCATGTAAGTGCACCTGTAATGGACAACCAGGCTTTGATCTTTGGGGGTTGAGTTCAGTGTTTATGAAGGAAGGTAATGGATCTCAGAAGCTGCTCCCAGATACCTCTTTTACTCAATCAATGGGAAATGAAACTGCCACTTTGAGCAAGTTATTTTAAAGCTGAAAGCTTTGAAGGTCAGCCCCACTGGAGTGACATTTTAGCCAAGGGGAGCAGAAAAGAGATCATTCCGTGAGTGAAGCAGAGATAGTTGTGACCTTAATGGAGTCGTAAAAGCAGAGCA
>VWYK01044603.1:8923-21896 GCA_013399775.1 Semnornis frantzii | reverse complement strand
TTCTATTCTATTCTATCCTGTCCTATCCANCTATTCTATTCTATTCTATCCTATCCGATCCTATTCCATTCCATTCCATTCCATTCCACTCTACTCTATTCTATTCTATTCTGTCCTGTCCTATCCTGTCCTGCTCTATATATGTTGGTTAGTCAATGGCTAGACTTGCAGCAGGGGATGGTAAAAGAGCTGCAGGGTCCTCTGAAAGGAAGAAACCCAGAGAATAAGATTTATTCCTTTTATTCCAGTGGGACAAATATGCTGCTAATTCTGCCCCTCTGACTGATGGAGACCGGCAGGATGAATATCTACTGAAATATCTACTGTGTCTTTTTAGCTGATAATTAGAAATGCTCAGAGCGAGGCAGGTCTGGAAAGTTGCATTTTCTGCCCTGTCCTGAAGACTTTCAGCAGATGCTTTGGCAACTGCTGGACATCAAGGCACTTATGCCCTTTCACTTATTACTGCCATAGGATACAGAAATAGTTAGCTTTTAAGTGTTACCACTCTTCCACTCTCCTCCTTTGCAAAGACTATAGGTGCCTGTCCCCTGCACATCACTAGTTTTTGTTCCATCCCACGTCCTCCCATACTCTTACCCACTCTTGGATACCCTGTCCTCTTCTGCCTGCATTCCTACTCATTCTCAGCTTCCTTCTCCTGGGATCCAAATACTTCTTCCTCATTTCCCCCTCACCGAAACCAAATTTCCACTTTATTACTGTCTTCTAGGCTTCTTCCTAACCTCAGACCCTCCTCTTCCTCCACTTTACTCTGCTGCTTCCTCTCCCAGTCTCTGCCTTCCCATCACATTTGTCCTACTCTGGATCCAGAGTAGGCATCAGAAACAAACAAAAAAACCCAGGCAAACAAAAAAAAAGAATCATCAAACACCATTGCAACTGCTCCTAAGGTCTTCTCTGGGGGACTGTCCATCTGTGAAGGCTCAGAACTGTGGATGTTTGGTCTATAGAGAAGACTCTCAGAGTAAGGAGCAAAGGGCAGTCAGGTCAAGATGAGCAGATGTGGGTTGATAGGTTCAGGCACTATTCTAGGACACAAGGACAGTGCCACCGAGACTGACATGGAGTCTGGCTCAACTTCAGACTCTGTCAGAGAGTTCCCCTGTGACAGTAAACATGTCCCTATGGGATTGATTGTGATGGCTTTGAATGAGATCTTACTTCTCTCTTTCCCAAAGTATATAATAATATATAAATCACAGAGTTACATTTCATTCTTCTCAAAGTTTGATATTGCTTGCTTATTTAGATTACAGATTCTTCAGGGTAAAAGCTGTCTCCTGCCCTCTGTGTGTGCATTATCTGAAAAAGGCATGCAGCAAATGAAGCAGGCAGATGGTTCTGCAATAGTTCTGTTGGAGCATCTGGCTAATTTTCTGGATCAGCATCACATGGAAATGGTAAATTCACCCGTGAAAGCTTGTGTTAAAGGAACATTACTGGGTCTGTTGCTGTCTTAATGACATTCATCTGTGACCTGGGGTAGGGCTCTATCATGAAACGCTGAAGTGGCTGAGTGAAAGAATAAATATTTGTCATTAAAATATTCCACCATTTTGAACTCCTAGACAGATGAACTACTGGGACTTGCTCTTGAGGACTTTGGGGAATTGAAATAATAGGAAAAGAAATGGGAATTGGTGTTTGGTTTGGGTTGGGTTTTTTTCCCTTTGATTTCTTAAGATATTCATAAATTGCCTACAAAAAAGCAAACACTTACAGGAAAGGGGCTTTCATCATGCCAGCTTCAAATGGCTGTGGAATTATTGTTTTTCCAGACTGCCTTTCCAAAATCCCTGCAGGAAGTTGACTCAAGGCTTCACTCTTGCCTCAGATGCACACACAGCATTAGCAGAAATCCTCACTTCAACCAGGTTAAGAAGCCCTTGCAGATATCCCATCTTTACTGGTGAAATCACAGGTCAGATTAACTTGTTTAGTAGCAGTAAACCAGACCTGAAACATCCCTGACTCCTTTCCTCCCAGTTAATCCCTTTCCCCTTCCTACAGTTCCAGTCTTGTTTTGTTACACCTCCTTTCCAGTTAACCTAATAAGCGCAAACTTATGTCTGGCCTTTGGTGAGGGTTCACTACTTTATCCCACTATGCCAAGCCTGTAAACTGCACTCTCAGCCACCAGCACTGCAGATAGACCTACCCATCTGCCCTCTCCTTCTTGCAGCCACCATCGTCTTCTCTTATGTACACACCAGGTACCTCAGCTGCCCCACTGCTTTCCTAGCCTAGCCCATGTTGTTCAGGTGGCAGTGCAGTAAATCAGAAGACTGAAGCAGATAGCACTGTTGCTCTGTCTCCTGTATCAAACTGCATTTTTTCCTCCATGGCCAAGACAAATGACTGGTTCATGAAGTGCCTTCAGGATCACTGCAGCCTTCAAATCAATATCTATATGTGCAGGTGGGTAGATGCTGATATCCTTCGAATTCCTTCTGTAAATCTCATCTTTTCTTTGCTTCTTACAGAAGCTAGCCCAACATTGTCCCTTCGAGACATGCTATTTTTAGTCCCAATTTATACAGTTCTTCACAGAGTAACATTCTGCCCTATCAGTGGACCTCTGAGGCACTTTAATAATGCTAATAAATAATAAATAAGACTTTAGGTATGCTGACATTAGTATATAAATCATCCAGGCAAGTGTAATGATGGTTTTTATTGGTATCTTCATGGAAGTACTTTCAAAAAGCAATCTAAATGAAACAAAAGGGACTATCTCAGCTACCTCCCAGATGCCCAAACCCAGAAGCATTTGGCCTAAGTGGCCAATATTCTACTATTCTGCCAGTGCAGATGCTTTATGAAAAGAGTATGAGAAACCTTAGACAACTGGCAGCATCTGAGTGACCTGTACTAGTGGGAGGCGTCCCTGCCTATGGCAGGGGGTTAGAACTAGATGATCTTTGAGGTCCCTTCCAACCTTACCATTCTATGATTCTGTGATTCTATGATCTCTGAGCCTTTGAAGTACAATGTCCTCAGGGATTGACATCCACAATGTGACTGTCTATGTATGTCATTCAGCAAACTGAGCATGAATGATATAAAGTACTACCAAGACAACTGTCCTCTATGACAACAGAGGAACTGATGACATTTTCTTTCTCTTTTTTTGTCCATAAGTCAGCTATGACTCTGCAATCAATGGTGGTTTCCAGGACACAGTCAATTTTTTTTTTTTTTTAAATCCAGAATATTTAATTCAGAAGCTGTTGCATGAAGGAATAAGACCAAAATGGAGCTATCAAGAAAAGCTGTCATCCGAATATTATTTTTATAGCAAGCATTGAAAGGAAAGTCACATTGTTATTTTCTTACACTATGGAGAAGCTTCTATTATTGCGGATTCCAAAAGCTTGGAATCATTGTTATTGATGATCTAAGTAAAATTTAAGTTCTGGTTTCTACCAATTACCACAATCAACTCTAGGCTTTCTCTCTTCAGTTTACAAATATTTGCAAAATAATTCCTCCCCACTGGAAAACGGAGAGCTTGCCTCAACTAAAATGTGCTTTTATTTTCTGCTTTAGTTGTAAACAGAAAGGTCTAGGAAGATATTGGTTTTTTATATAAATCACCTTTCTTTGAAGAATTTCAGAGGCTAAATTAGAGGTGTAAGTTATCTCTCAGCAGTGAACCATAACAAGAGTTTTTATATCTGCACTTTCAAAGAAGCCATTCAATCTTTTGCTCCTGGTGCTTCCTCCTCACGTAGCACTCTAACAATCTGACAGTTTAACACACACTTGTTATTAAATTGGTATGGTGCCCATGCTTTAAAGAAGGGGAGTGGGAGGGGCAGAAGGACATATTTTGCTGATTTCTATGCTGCAATTACACTCTCCTGAAAATAAAAAGATATTACCCTGGGTTTACAGTGGGGAAAATGAGAGGAGAATCTGTCTCTATGAATCTAATATATGCATAAGGAAACACTTCCGTAGGATGCAACTACACAGACAACACCAATACTTCCAGAACATTAAAACTAAAGGTGACTATTTGTTTGGATAAAGTGGAGGCTGAAGATCTCATGATCCCTTGTGTATTTTTTGCCTCCAAAGCCAAGACTAAACAGGGCACATGCCCACATGGAGCAAAGTAACCTTGCCCTACTAGGTTTCCCATTATTATGAGCTCAGCCTTCTCAAGTGAGTGAAGCTAAATAAAACAAAATCTGGAGAAAAATGAGCTCGGAAACTTTGAGTTTAATTTGACTGTAGGTCACAGAATCATAGGGTAGATACTAAGAAATACTTCTTCACTGAAAGGGTTGTCAAACACTGGAATGATCTGCCCAGGGCAATGGAGCAATCACCATCCCCGGGGGTGTTCAAGCAGCATGCGGACCTGGCACTTAGGGACATGGCTTCTTGTTGACCCTTCAGTGCTGGGTTGAGCGTCGGACTGGGTGATCTTCAAGGTCTCTTCCAACCAGCTAGTTAATTGTTGGTTTGTTTGTTTGTTTGTTTGTTAAAAAGCCTTAAGTCTTACTTCAGAAGCATCTTCCACTGAGTGGATTACATTTTTTCGCTAGGGAAAAGTTACTCTTCAAACTTCTACCCAAGACCAGTTACGGATTTTCCCCTCACTGGCCCAGGTTATGTATAAACGTTGCAATCATGATTAAAGCTGTGCAGAATTTGGAGCCTCTAATTATTTCTTAAACAAAGAGAACGTTGAAATTCTAAGAATTTTTTCACAATACTGTGCATGCGTTGCATCCTGTTAGACAATGGAAAGGTGAATCCCACAACAATGGAAAAAAACAGATCGATCTTCCAGGAAACCAGGATGATTTCCATCATTTTTATGATTATTCCCTGGAGGCAAAAGATATCCAATTAGCAAATCCCACTACAAGTTTGTTGTAGTTTGACACAAAGCAAATGTGACAAGCAGGGAAATGACAAGCCTTACATTCCCAGTTAGCCAGCCTGGGCTGATAAAACAAGTTCTAACATTATTTTGGGATCTTGAAACTTGAGGAGGAAAAATCCAGAGGGTGAGCTGGTTCAGCTAAAAATATGAATTTATGATGTTGCAGTCAGTATTATCTGATGGCAATGTCACAGCAGCCCTTTATAAATGTGCATTCAGATTTCCAGCTACAAAGTATGCCAGCCAGATAGGAGATGGTCTTTACAGTCCACAATTATAATGATCTGAGGAGGAGCTGAATGATATCAAGCAGAATCAAACCCTGATACCTCCTGAAGAAACAGAGCATGAGTATAGTAAATATTAGCAAAGAAGTTAATTAGTAAATGCTGATGATTAATAATGCATTACTGTCAGTGATGTGTAGGAATCTTTAGAGCTAGGACATGGTCCTCTAGAAATAAAGACCATGCAGCCTAAACGAGATGATGGCTGCCCAGGGTGGTGGAGGAGTTTCCCTCCATGGAGGTGTTCAAGAAGCATATAGACGGTGGGCTTCAGCTTATAGCATAGTGATCATGGCAGCTGCATTATGGCTGCACCTGATGATCTTAAAGGTCTCTTCCAAACTTAATGATTCTATGATTCTGTGTCCCCATTGATAAATCAGTGGGAGTTGACCCTTGAAGTTGCTTTACCCTTTGGTGTCTTCAATGGAAGAGAATCTTAGCAGTGTCTCCGCCCATTCAGCCTGGACTTAAGAGGCAAGCAGGCCCTGCCCAAGAGGTTGGTGGACTCTTTTAGCTATGCAGGCTGGCTCTAAAAGTGTCCATAGAATGTATAAATACTGCCAGCTGAACAGTTATATTCAAACCCTTCCAATACTCTGTGATTTATGAGCCAATTGTATTTCTAAGTATAATTCCAGCACCTACAGAATACTCTACTGAGAGAGACCTACCTGGTTTTCTGAATTTCAGAACTTTGGCACAACTGCTAAGGATTTCTGAAAGAACCCAGTTATCTCCTCAAAGAGTAGAAAAAACAGCACTCTTGCTGCAAAAGCTCCATAATCTGCGCCTACAAACCTTCTAACCTTCTCAGCTGTGCTTTGCACGAGGCGTCCACATCCTGCTGACGGCACTTCAGAAAGTGGTTGGATGACAAGAAATAGTGGAAGGCTATTTGCAGAAGCCTGTGATGACAGGCAAAACTCCTTCCTTGGTGTAATATCTAAAACTTAGCACAGAGTTCATCTAGGGCAAGTTTCCTAAGTCGAAAGATCTGACAGCTGCACAGGTGAGAGGTCTCATTACGCTTGTGATAAATCTTGCATTTGCTACTATAGCCAAGTTGCCAAGTACCATCTCATTGGCTTGCCTCCCTGAGCAGCAGCCCCAGAGGACACAGAGTAAGGAGCTCGAATTGCCTCTATAAGAGTTGCTTTCAGTGTTTTTATTCCTTTTCAGAATGTGACCTTGCATATTTTTCCTCAGAAAAATAGTGTTTTCCAAAGTCCTGCATGTCTCCCCTGTGCTGACAGATTGCTGGAAGCTTCACCATGTCTCAATGAAGAAACTGTTAAAATTCATCTGTCTGCCAGTCTATTAAGAGAGAGGGGAAATGTGCCCAAAAAGAGAGCACATGGTGGCCCAAGAAGCAGAGAACATCCAGCGAAGAGTTCCTATAAAACAGCAAAGTTGAATTTGCTGCCTACCAACAGTTGCTCTCCAGCACCTTTCAACAAAGTCTCCCCACCCAAAGCTACCTTTTGCTAAGGAATTTTCTGCTGGAGAAAGTCATGGTTAGTTAGTCAGGGGATTTCAAAGAGTTAAAAGGAGAAAGCTGTCCATCCATACAACTATGTTTACTTTTATTACACAACAACACAGCGTTCACCCAAACAGTTTGGCAATGAAATTCCAGTTCTGAATGATGCATTCACAATGCTGCTTCTCTGGGACTTTGCGGAAAAGTTAGGCTTTCGCTTTGCAGCAGTTTCTCACAGTTGTTTTGCACATCCATAAATTATCTCTACACCTATTTTGCCATTCCATACCTTCAAATGTGCTGAGCCCCAGTCCCACCAGAACTTCCCAGAGCAGTTTAAACAGTTTATTTGTTTTGTACCTGGTTTCCACATTCCAGGGAACAGTGAGGCTGCATACTCAAACTTTAACTGGGAGGTCTGAAGATTGGAGTCCTGGTGCACAGTGAATTGGCACAGCATAACTGAGCTATAACAACTGCTCTTGTCTGAGCACTGTTTCATGATGAGATAGTGGGAGCTGGCCACATGATATATAATTGTAGACATATCTGTGGCAACCTTCACCTTTATTATCTAAGCACACATTTTATCCACAGAATATTCCCAGAAGTGTGATAGGTGTTTATAAAGCTCATAGATATGTCCTAGCTTTCATTTGCCAAACAGATAACAAACGTGCAAACAGCATTTCTGTCGTGTCACTCAAAAGATATCTAAAACTAGAACTTTCTAACCCTGCCTCCCTGAGGAAAACGATAGCAAAAAAAACTGAAGTTGTAAAATACATTATCTAAGATAACATAGGAATTCATTAAAATTTTGCCTTTCAAAAGAGCTTATGTTTTTCTTAAAGCTAGAACACTTAAAACAGTGGTCCAAAATAAGCCTGCACGTCCTGCTACCTTTCTGGTAAGTATCTACATAATATACAGCAGTGACATACTCACTTCATTGCATTAAGGAAAAACCCCACATTTTTCCTGAACTTCTTGTAAAAGTATATATATCCATAACATATATATTATGGATATATATCCATATATATCCATAATATACGTGAATAGGTCCTAAACATGCCATGACCAGCTCTGCAGAAGTATATGCTGAAATGGACATTATCTGTCACCAGTAAACATCTCCTGGAGGAACAAGGCTGGGCTGGAAAAGTCATTTTACTGCTCAAACCTGCAAGAGACTGTAACCAACGAGGAAGAATTTGCCTTACCTGTCTGTGCTGCTGCTGAGAGACGGGGTACTGCAAACCTGAGATTTGCTGGCTTTGCTGCATTTTCTGAAGCAACATTTTTTGCTGCATTGCTAGGGGTATACTAGGTGGCCTTTGCAGAGATTGGTTTGGGAGAGGCTGAGCAGGCTGCGGTTGTGGCTGTTGTTGCTGCTGTTGCTGTGGCTGTTGCACAGGGGCCGAACCCTGCGCCTGCTGAGTGTAGTGCAGAAGGGCAGGTTTGTTTTGGGAAACCAAACCTGAAGGCATCTGCTGGTTTGTTTGCTCTGAGTTGAAGTGAAACAAAGGCTTCGTGTTGTTGTGGTGCTGCTCTAGTGGTGGCTGGGCACTGTTGATAAAGTTTCTGTTGAGGTCCTGAGGCTTCTGTTGCATGATTATGTCCATGGGGTTGCTCTGGGGAGTGGTTGGTTTATAAACATAGTTGCTCATCCCTTTCGACTGGTTGCCGTTCACTGGTACCCCAAGCATTGCTGAGCTTTGTGGGCTGAATTGCTGCTGGCGAAAAGAAGGACTGGGAATTTTCTCTTGCACAAAGGGTCCAGGGGAAGGTCCTGATGGAGACAGAGTGGTCCAGTTGGCTGTCTGGTTCTGCTGTTGCTGTTGTTGCTGCTGAATCAAGGCGTGTTGCTGCCGGTTGGCTGCAATCTGTTTGAGCTGTTGCGCATGAGACACCTCTTGCCAGTTAGGCAACGGCCGACTGGATGCAGAAGAAACTTGTGATATCTGTGTTTGACTCTGAGGCACCGAAGGGATGGGTGAAGAGGTGGACATGGCTGTGGTGGCCATACTGAAGGCTGGGCCTGTAGAAGAAGGCCTCATCTGTGGGGAGCCCACAGGAGCCTGATTCATGCTTGGTGTATATTCACTTTTGATCACCATCTTATCCATCTGCAGAGATCTCACAGGACCCCTCTGGCTCTGCTGCCCAAGGTCAATGTTGAATGGCTCATCTTGTTTTATTGTGGCATTTATCATATTCTCTAGCTCAAGATCACTCATTGGTGGCACTGATATGTTAGTGAGTTCATTAAACAGTTCCTGGAGCTCCAGATCCATCATTTGTTCCCATGAATCTTCCCCGTATCTGTTAGGGAACATGTTCTCGTGGGTCGTCTGGCCATCTAAGTGTTTGCTGCAGGACATTGTTTCTCCTGGTTCTTTCTTTACCTCTTTCAAAGTCATATTGAACATGCCATTCCCACTAGCATGTGTACTGCTTGCTAAGTTGCTGGCCTTTCTTTGTGGTCCTTGCCCCACAGACAGAGTTCCTGACATTGACTGGCTTTGGCAATTGTTAACATGTTGTCCACTTTGTCCCACTGAGATATTATCACCAACTTTTATCCTCTTAATGTCAAGGAAAGAGCTTTCAGAAATACCATTGGGTCTCTTGTTGTTGACAGGTGACAGATTTACCACCAACTTTCTCTTCAAGGAGCCTTGGAGCTGAAAGAAGTGGAAACCAAAGAAACCCACGTTAGGTGACACCAAAGAAACAATCTGTAGTCTGCTTGTTAGAAGGATCTCAAAAGGCAATGGGCTAAGTAAGCATTGCTTAGTACAGAAAGCTACTCTGGGCTTTCTCAGTCAATCACAGAATCACAGAAACATTTTGGTTAGAAAAGACCTTTAGGATCATTGAGTCCAACTATTTTCTTACTCTACCAAGTCTAATGCTAAACTACATCCCTTAGCACCAGATCTGGGCATCTTTTAAACACCTCTGGGGATGGGGATTGATCTGCGTCCCTGAGGAGCCTATTCTAGTGTTTGAAAACCCTTTCAGTGAAAACATCTCTTCAAATACCCAGTCTAAATCTCCCCTGGTGAAACTTGAGGCCATTTCCCATCCTCCTATCACTTATTACTGGGGGGAAGACACCAACACACACCTTGCTACAACCTCCTTCCAGGTAGCTGAAGACAGCAAGAAGATCTCCCTTCAGCCTCCTTTTCTCCAAACTAAATAATCCCATTTCCCTCAGCTGCTCCTCATAAGACATGCTTCATTGACCTTCTTTGGACACACTCCAGCACCTCAATGTCTTTCTTATACTGAAGAGCCTAAAACAGAACACGCACTCAAGATGTGGTCTCCCCAGTGCTGAGTACTAGGGGACAATAATTTTGCCGGTTGTGCTTGTCACGCTGTTCCTGATACAGGCCAGGATGTTGTTGGCCTTCTTGGCCATCTGGGTATACTGCTAGCTCATGTTCAGCTGGCTGTTGATCAACATCCCCAGGTATTTCTCTACTGGGCACCTTTCCAGCCACCCTTCCCCAAGCCTGTAGCGTTGCATGAGGTTGTGACCCAAGTGCAGGACGTGGCACTTGGCTTTGCTGAATCTCATACAACTCATACAACTGAACCTCAGCCTATCTATCCAGCCTGTCCAGGTCCCTCTGGAGAGCCTTCCTACCTTCAAGCACTCCCTCCCAGCTCAGTATTATCTTCCAACTGAAGGTGTATTCAATTCCCTCATCCAGATCATTGATAAAGATATTAAAGAGAACAATGAAACTATGCAGAACTGTAGGAAAACATGCTGTGGACATCCTTCTGCCACAACCACCTCTGTCCTTGTAGCCACGGGTATTTTTTGAGCACCACTTGGCTTGTTTGGTTCGGAAATCCTCCTCACCCATGGCTTTGAGTAGAGGGAGGTGACCAGAGCTGCGGCTGGCATAGCCAGGACATATCTGCCTCAGATTTGCTCCCAAATTTGCAACTGTGTTAGATAGATCTGAAGTATTTTAAGATAGCAGTAATGAAATCTACCCTTGTGCCTACCCAGTACTGCAGGATTCCACTCTTATGACTTTGGCATATGATCCAAGAGACTGCTTTTGACTGTTGCAGGAGACATTTTAACAGCACACACAAGACCCAGGCATTCCCATTTCACATAGGCTTTTACTGGCCAGAGATATGTATAATTAAAGCTGTCAGATATTAACTTTTTCAGAACTGAAAATGAAACCAGTGGAGTCACATCAAGGCTATGTCAGCCAAGGGTCTGGCCCATGATGTACTGCCAGATTATTTTTCAGAGATGTATATTAATACATTAAGCCCAAATTGTTTATGTCCTGAAACATCTGCTCTAAAGCATGCTGTCCACGCAGCACTGCTTGGAGAACTGTAACTCTGTTTTCCTTTTCCTTGAATGTTTACAGTGATACTTTCATCTACTTATGAGCCCTGTGTGCTGACAGAAGAAAAAGAGGTTCACAGCTCTGTCCGTCTGATCTACACTTGCCTGCTGTGGCTGTACAGACAAATTCCCAACCCATGGACACAAAAGAAAGATGTAGTCAAGCGAGCTGAAAATTTCAGACTTGCTGCATATGCCCTCAAGTAAGGTGCAGATACCCTCAAGCAGGGTTGCTTTGAACACAGCTCATAAAAGGATGGAGGCTGTCTGGGTACATTAAAGGTGCACACACCGAGCAGTGAACAAGCACACAGGAACCCTCGCACAGTCAGCGCACACACGGTTGAGCAATGCCAGAGGACTCTGCAGGGAGACATGGCTCATCTTCTGCCCTGCTGCACCTGGGCTCAAGTGCACTGGTCTCGTAGGCAACAGGATAATAGCAGCTAGCAAATATCTGTGCGTGCCAGTGAGAAAACAGCACCCAGACAAACTGTGAGGCCTTGGGAGGCTGTGATGGGCAGTGAGAGAACACAGCGAACTCTAATTTTCCATTGAAGTGAGGAAAGATGACCTAAAGATCTTCCAGTCACATTATTTGTGTTGTACTGTTTCCTGTGCAGACATGATCAGCACGTAATACTTTATTGTGACCTCCACTCCCGTTAGCCTTATCTACTGGTAAGAGCTCTTCCCAGATAACTCCACTTGTGAAAACTTTTATTCTCGTGTGAATACCAGCGAGTTGCCTGGGAAAAGCTCAACTGAGAAATACATGAAATTCAACAAGGCCAAGTGTAAGGTCCTGCACCTGGGTAGGCACAATCCCAAGCACAACTCCAGGCTGGTTGGTGAATGGCTGGAGAACAGCCCTGACGAAAAGGACCTGGGGGTCTGGGTTGATGAAAAGCTCAACATGAGCCTGCAGCGTGAGTGCAGCCCAGACAGCAACTGAGTGCTGGGCTGCAGCAAGAGTAGTGTGGGCAGCAGGGCAAGGGAGGGGATTCTGCCCCTTTGCTCTCCTCAGACCCCACCTGGAGTCCTGTGTACAGTTCTGGAGCCCCCAGCACAGGAACGACATGGAACTGTTGGAGCGGGTCCAGAGGAGGCCACGAAGATGCTCAGAGGGCTGCAGCAGTTCTGCTATAAGGACAGGCCGAGAGAATTTGGGCTCTGCAGCCTGGAGAAGAGAAAGCTTCAAGGAGACCTTAGAGTAGCCTTCCAGTATCTGAAGGGGGTCTACAGGAAGGCTGGGGAGGGACTATTGACAAGGTCTTGCAATGACAGGACAAGGGGTGATGGGTTTAAACTGTCAGAGGGGAGATTGAAACTGGATGTTAGGAGGAAGTTCTTTGCAGTGAGGGTGGTGAGACACTGCCACAGGTTGTCCAGGGAGGTTGTGGCTACTTCCTCCCTGGAGGTGTTCGAGGCCAAGTGGGACGAGACCTTGAGTGACCTGCACTAGTTGGAGGTGTCCCTGCCTATGGTGGGGGGTTGGAACTAGATGATCCTTGAGGTCCCTTCCAACCTTACCATTCTATGATTCCCTATTTCCTCCATACTCATCTATCCTTCCACTGCATCAGCAGGTCACTGAGTCTATCCCTTAAAAATAAAGCTTGCAATTTCTGTTTCTGACACCGTAAATCTTGTATCTCAAGTTCAGTTCCCAGCATAGCAGATTCAGGTTTTCATTTCATAAGGAAAGATGTGTTGATGCCCAGTCACACAAGCCTGAAGGCCTTGTGTCTTCCAGAGAAACTAATTGTCATTGGTGTTCCCCGGGAGGGCCAGTTTTGAGCGGTCACTTGCGCAGTGCATGGACTGTCTTTGGTTAGCATGTTCCTTCTGACACATGAGTCACTGTACTTTCCCTTGCA
>VWYK01044429.1:0-13237 GCA_013399775.1 Semnornis frantzii | reverse complement strand
ACAGAAATGAGAAAAATAATCAGAACTGAAACTTTTTTTTAGTCTCTTTACCATGGTGTTTGCCAAGTTTCAGTTTGATGTAGATTACAATGGTCATACTGTGTTACAGTCTTCGAAAAAGTGCAACTGGTTATTAGCTGCAGTGACACGAACAGCTGTAGTGTTTTATGATAACAGCTGGGAACAATCTAGTTCTCTTCAATAACTTTCTTTTATTGCTTCTTTCATGCCATTTTTAAAACCAGAAAGTGAGATTATTGTATTTGCTCTCTATTTTGCACCAGGGATTTATTTGTAGGCAGTGGTGGTAATTAGGTATCAAAATACGATGTTGCTGTTTGTGACTTGGAACATTTTCCTCTGCAGGAGCTGTTTCATAACCTGCCGAAACATGTGGGAGTTGAAGTCTTTTCATTAACTTGAGCAAACTCTCAATCAAATCGTCATCCTCAGACTTGAGATTTTTTCTGCCTTCCTTTTCAGTGTTTGATTGCTTTTTGGATTCAACTACTTTGTTATATCTGATCTTAGGCAGCTTATGACAAGACAACATAAGACCATCTTTTAACAGTGGGCTAAGTGCATTTCTACTTTGCAGTGCTCTCATTAACAAGTGAAAAGAGACTTGTTTGTAGGGGGCTGATTTCCCAAGAAATAGTTTGCTCTTCTGTTGCTGTGCATTCAGAAGTGTAGTTTAAAATATCTTCCATGTATGGTGCTTTATCTATTGTTGGAAAACCAAGGAGGAACCTTTATCGTGCAAGGCTTTTTGTTTGCCGAGTTTCCTTCAGTAAGGAACACATCTAGGTTGCTTTGAATAAAATGTATTTAAATTCTGCTTTAATAAAGTAAGTCTTAGTATTAAAATCATATTGGTACAGCTGTACATACCAGGTCTCATAGGAGCATTATTTTCTTCCCTGAGAGACCTGCTGTTCAGTGTCACCAGTGGTAGTGACTGTTATTACTGAAGGGGAACCTGATGGCATAATAAGGTGTATTGGGTGTACAGCTGGGGAGCCTGGAGGGGGACTGAGGAGCACAGTGACCAAGAATATGTTTTCAGTTAAGTGAAGTGTTGCTTAGAGAATCCTGTGTAGTTTAGAAATGAAAAGTGGGGGGATGTTTTAGGAGTGCTTAGGCTAATGAATTGCACTGGCTCAGATGAGTATTTTAGAGGAGTCTGTACAGAGGGTGGAAAGCTCTGTGGTAGCTACAAGGGAGCTTGGCTCCTATCAGCAAGCAGAGAACTGGCAAGGACTTTTGGTGAAAATTTTAAGTTGCTCATATACTCTGAGTGTATAAACATGAGTATGGTTTAGATTGTCAGTGAGTAATTGTTGTGTTGTTTTGTTTGTGGGTTTTTCTTTTTTTTTCAAAGAAAAGTTTCCTGAGTTGAAGTGCTTACAGGTGCTGTTAACTGTAACAGCTTCCCAAAATGCTTGTCCTTTGATTGGCAGTAATAAGAAGGAAATACTGTCTTTTTCACATACTGAGGTGTGTTTACTTATGGTAAAAGGAGAAAAGGAGTGAGCTCAAAAAGCCATATTTGTACTACAAAAGGGCATGAACCTACATTCATTTTCATTGAGGGATTAGGTGTAGTTTCTGGGCCGTTGGCTGCCTTAGCCAGATATGGGTTGTTTTTTCTTTTGTCATGTCACCTTTTCCTTGCTACTCTACTGGAGAAAAAGGGTAGCCTTAATTTTTATGAATGGTGTATCAAAGGCCCTTTCTCAAACACTCGCAACTAAAAAGTGTAATCTCTGAGAGAAAGCTTCACAGAAGCACAGAATGGTTGAAGCTGGAAGGGGCTTCTAGAGGCCATTTGATCCAGCCCCAGGTTTCTTAGCTATTTCATCACAGGAGAAATAACTTAGTACCTAAAATCATTTTAGTGACCCTTTGCGGGACCCTGGAGTTGATCCATGTCTCAGTTTTTGTGAAACCTGCATGTAAATGAAAGTTAATTTATACATACAACAAATGTTAGGGTGTAGCACAGCCTGATCCTTTTTAACAAGGTTCTGCTGCTTCCCTACAGCTCTGAATCTCAGGTGACACTTACCTCACATGTAAATACTGTCTGTTTACCAGAAGATGAAGAATATTGCTGCCATCATCATAAGTCTTAAATAAGTATGAACTTCTCACTAACCTCACATCTTGTATCCTAGTACTGTCTGAGACAATTTGCTGCAGGCTATTGATTGTCTAAGCTGGGCTAGTAGTAGACATTTTGTCAAAGTTACCTTGCATATAACTTTTTGGTTATAATTCTTTTGCTACAGTTTGTAAAAGTGCATTAGACTGGGGTGTTTTGGGGTTTTATGGTGTCATTCTCCCCTAGATTTATAGGAGTTGGAGACAAAGGGTTTTTAGGAGAATTTGCCAACAGCTTCTTGGGTTGTATTAGGAGTGTTGCCAGTAGGTTGAGGAAGGTGATCCTTCCTTTCTTCTCAGCACTGAAGTGCTGAGTCCAGTTCTAGGCTTCTCACTACAAGAGAGACATGAACACAAGGGAACAAGTCTAGTGCAGGGCCATGAAGATGACTGTAGAGTTGGACCATCTTTCATATGAGGAGAGGCCGAGAGAGCTGGGGTTGTGTAGCCAGAAGAAAAGGCTCAGGGAGAGCCTCGTACATGTGTATGGATGAAATCTGCTGTGAGGAACTGAAGGAGCCAGGCCCCAGTAATAGGACAAGAGATCATAAACACAAATTGAAAACTCTCACAGTAAGTGAGTTTTCTGGTTTTCAAATACTGACACAGGTTACCCAGGGAGGTTGTGGTGTCTTTATCCTTGGAATACATCCAAGGATGTGTACACCCAGTGTGTGGCCCTGGGCATCTGGCCTTGGGTGGCTCTTCTTGATCAGAGGCATTGAACCAGGCGACCTCCAGAGGTCCTCTTCTAACCTCAGTCATTCTCTGATCACCTTCTACTGAGCTCTTCTAAATTCATGACGAAGGTGATGGTTATCAAGTCACACAGTTTTTGACCAAGCAGGAAATACAGAAATCTCGCTGTAAAACTGTAAGCTTATGTCTGTCAAGGAGAGATTCTATGGGATGTTTTGTGTGTTGAGAAAGGTATACCATACAAACACTTATTTGGAAAAGAACCTTTCTCCTTTTTTATTTTTTTTTTCTTTAATTGGTGCCTCCATTTGTAGCAGGTAGTGTTGCTTAGAAAACATTTGCACAGATTACTCCTGAAAAATGTCAAAACTTTGTAAGCATGCCTAGCTGCACGATTTGGCATATCCTGAAAGCATGGACAGATAGTATGCCTCCTGTACTTTGCTTTTGGCACCTGAGAGAGATTTGTGTAAATCTTTGGTAGTTATTGCCAGTGCTTCTAACACGTTTAACATGGCAGTGACATGGACCGAGGAATTGAGTGCACCCTCAGCAAGTTTGCGGATGACACCAAACTGTGTGGCACAGTGTACTTCCTAGAGGGCAAGGATCCATCCAGAGGGACCTGGAGAGGTGGGCCCAAGCCAACCTCATGACATTCAACAAGACCAAGTGTAGGGTCCTGCACCTTGGTAGGCACAATCTCAAGCACAAATACAGGCTGGGTGGGGAATAGCTGGAGAGCAGCCCTGAGGAAAAGGACCTGGGGGTCTGGGGTGACGAAAAGCTCAAGATGAGCCTGCAGTGTGAGTGCAGCCCAGACAGCAACTGTGTGCTGGGCTGCAGCAAGAGCAGTGTGGGCAGCAGGGCAAGGGAGGGGATTCTGCCCCTTGGCTCTGCTCTCCTCAGACCCCAGCTGCAGTCCTGGGTGCAGTTCTGGAGCCCCCAGCACAGGAAGGACATGGAAGTGTTGGAGCCAGTGCAGAGGAGGCCAGCAAGATGCTGAGAGGGCTGCAGCAGCTCTGCTGTGAGGACAGGCTGAGAGAGTTGGGGCTCTGCAGCCTGCAGAAGAGAAGGCTTCCAGGAGACCTTGGAGTAGCCTTCCAGGATCTGAAGGGGGCTCCAGGAAGGCTGGGGAGGGACTATTGACAAGGTCTGGGAATGGCAGGACAAGGGGAATGGGTTTGAAGTGTCAGAGGGGAGATTGAAAGTGGATGTTAGGAGGAAGTTGTTTGCAGTGAGGGTGGTGAGACACTGGCACAGGTTGCCCAGGGAGGTTGTGGCTGCTCCCTCCCTGGAGGTGTTCAAGGCCAGGTTGGAGGAGGCCTTGAGTGACCTGTGCTAGTGGGAGGTGTCCCTGCCTATGGCAGGGGGTTGGAACTGGATGATCCTTGAGGTCCCTTCCAACCTTACCATTCTATGATTCTATAATTCTATGATAAATTATTTGGATAATTGATATTTTTTTTTTTTTTTTTTAAAGTAAGAATACAGCTTCCAAGGTTGCTCACTTGACTACCTGTATTTGAGGAAAATGGTAGACAGATACTGTGATTTGAAGTGCTAATCACCTCGGCGCTCATAGATCATACAGTGTAATAACATTGGGCAACATACATCCCTATGAAAGATGTGTAAATGGATTTACTGTGTCTGCAATATAGAATCACAGTATTATCAGGGCTGGAAGGGATATCAAGGATCACCTAGTTCCAAGCCCCCTGCCAGGGACAGGGACACCTCACACTTGGTCAGATTGCTCAGCCTCACCTTATGAAAACTTCCAGGGATGAGACTTCTACCACCTCCCTGGGCAACCTGTTCCAGTGTCTTACGACCCACATGGTGAAGAACTTCTTCCTAAAATCCAGTCTCAATCTACCCACTTTTAGGTTTGCTCCATACTGAACAGCAACTGGGAAGGTGACTTACTAGTGCAGTTACTAAGTATTTGTCCTAATTATTTGTGATTAGAGAAATGTATATCAAAATATCCCTTGCTCTGGAGAGTTCTTGTTGAAGAGTTAGTTTAATGATATTTAAAATCGTAGAATCAGCCAGGTTGGAAGAGACCTCCAAGCTCATCCAGTCCAACCTATCGCCCAGCCCTAGCCAATCAAAGAGAACATGGCACGAAGTGCCCCATCCAGGTCTTTTCTTGAACACCTCCAGGGACAGTGACTCCACCACCTCCCTGGGCAGCCCATTCCAATGCCAATCACTCTCTCTGGCAAGAACTTCCTCCTAATATCCAACCCAGACCTCCCCTGGCACAACTTGAGACCGTCCCCTTGTTCTGTTGCTGATTGCCTGGGAGAAGACACCAACCCCACCTGGCTACAACCTCCTTTCAGGTAGTTGTAGACAGCAATGAGGTCTGCCCTGAGCCTCCTCTTTCCCAGGCTAAACATCCCCCAGCTCCCTCAGCCTCTCCTCACAGGGCTGTGCTCCAGGCCCCTCACCAGCCTTGATGCCCTTCTCTGGACATATTCCAGGACCTCAACATCTCTCTTGAATTGAGGTGCCCAGAATTGGACACAGCACTGAAGGTGTGGCCTGACCAGTGCTGAGTACAGTGGCAGAATAACCTCCTTGTCCTACTGTTCCTGATCCAGGCCAGGATGCCATTTGCTCTCCTGCCCACCTGGGCACACTACTGGCTCATGTTCAACTACTATCTACCATCACCCCCAGGTCCCTTTCTGCCTGGCTGCTCTCCAGCCACTCTGTCCCCAACCTGTAGCACTGCTTGGGGTTGTTGTGGCCAAAGTGTAGAACCCTGCACTTAGCCTTGTTAAATCTCATCCCATTGGCCTCTGCCCACCCATCCAGCCTGTCAGGGTTCCTCTGTAGGGCCCTTCTACCCTCCAACAGATTGACTTCTGCTCCTAACTTGGTGTCATCTGCAAGCTTACTGATGCTGGACTCAATCCCCTGGTCCAGATCATCAATAAAATATTGAACAGGACCGTGACCAACACTGATCCCTGGAGGACACCACTAGTGACAGCTGCCAACTGAGTGAATCTATCCAAGCCACAAGCTGCCAGCTTTGCCAGGAGCCTGTTGTGGCAGATGGTGTTAAAGGCTTTGCTGAAGTCCAGGCAGACTACATCCACAGCCTGTCCTACATTCACCAGGAGGGTAACCTGATCATAAAAGGAGATCAGGTTGGTCAGGCAGGACCTTCCTAAAATCATGCTGGCTGGTCCTGATCCCTTGGCCATCCTGTAGGTGCTGTGTGGTTACACTCAAGATGACCTGTTCCATAACCTTGCCTGGCACTGAGGTCAGGCTGACAGGTCTGGAATTTCTTGGTTCCTCCTTCTGGCCCTTCTTGTGGATGGGCATCACATTGGCAGCTTCCACTCATTAGGGACCTCTCCAGTGAGGCAGGACTGTTGATAAATGATGGAGAGTGTCTTGGCCAGCTCATCTGCCAGCTCTCTCAGCATCCTAGGATGGATCCCATCTGTTCCCATGGACTTGTGAGGATCCAAGTGGCTCAGCAGGTCCCTTACTGCTTCCTCCTCGATTACAGGGGTACTAGACTGGTCCCTGACTCCATCTGCCAGTTCAGGAGGCCACTGGAGATACCCTGTCCCACTTTTGAAGATTGAGGCAAAGAAGATGTCAAACACCTCTGCCTTTTCCTCATCTTTTGTTACTGTATTTCCCTCTGCATCCAATAAAGAGTGGAGGTTGTCCTTGCCCCTTCTTTTGCCATTGATATATTTATAGAAACATTTTTTATTCTCTTGAATATCCTCTTGAAAGCAAAGAAAAATACAGGTTACACATAGAATGTCCTGGAGCGGATGTACCTGATGACTAAACCCACCAAAGGAGTTGAGGTGTTGCTTTGACTAGGTGGAAATGAAGAACAAATGAGAAAACTCAGCAGGTCAGGTAAAGACCATAGAAAAAGGAGACTTGAGAGTGTACTGGGCACCTGCTGTAGTCACAACTGAGTCACCAAGGGAAATGGTTTCACTGGATTCTATCAGTGAAAAACTTTGTAAGAGTGACTATTCAAGTCATTGTATAGCTATTAAAATGACTTTATTTGTGAGGGATTTCTTGTTGAGAATCTGCTGTATCCTGATACTTTGATGTACTGGACAGGATTAAAAACTGCCTTGAGTTTACACTATGTTGTATCTGAACTGGTGATACAAGCTACTATTAATAATTTTATCAGCAAATACTGGCAAATTACCATGGTGTTGTAAGGCTTCCTTTTTTTTTGCCTTAATATAACAAAACTGGAAAAAAAAATTAAATCTTACTTCTGTCACCATTGCCAGAAAATAAAAGGACAGTAGATTTTTGGCACGTCTTGGTGCAGGGCCAGATTTCTGACTGACTCCCTAAAGGTTTAGCAGAACCTTCTGGTTTTTTTTTCATGTTTTATCATGTTTTTCATTGTTCTCTTATTGGTGGCAGTAATAATTCTTTTTATTTTTAATGTGCAGAGTGAATGTAAACAGTCAGTGAGATCCAATGACCTGTCTAGCCAGAGAGTGCTATAAAATCCTTTCATAGCTGTTTTAACTGATGCGTGAATTACCCTGATAATTTTGGTGAAAAGCATTCCTTTCGAAGTTTTCTTCTTGCCTCTGAAGCATCAAGCTTCTAGAACAGCTATCTTATTAAAAAGATCATTTAGAAACTGTAGTCTGTAGACATGGGAATAATATATAGTAACTATTGCATTACTCAAGTCCTCATTGAAAGTGATATTTGCTTATTTTATTACTTTCACCTTTGGGACGTACAAAATCACAGAATTGGAATCACAGGGCTTTAGAGCTTGGAAGAGACCTTCAAAGATGGTGTCCTATCTCCCTGCCAAGGCAGGATCCCCTACCGCATTTCGTGCAGGAACGCAGCCAGGTGGCTTTTGAAAGTCTCCAGAGGAGGAAACTCTGCAGCCTGTTTGAGGGTTCTGCCACCCTCACTGTAAAGAAGTTTCTCCTCATGTTGAGGTGAAACCTTCTATGTTCCAGTTGGTAGCTGTTTCTCCTTGTCTTACTGCTGCTGACCACTGCAAAGAGATTGGCCCCTTCCACTTGACATCCACCCCTCAGGTATACATTGATCAGATCTCTTCTCAATCTTCTCCAGACAAAACAGCTCCAAGTTTCTCAGTCGCTCCTGATGTTTTTGGATCAGTATCTGCCAAGCTTTGTCAGATTCATTTTAAGTATAGTGAGTCTTCTGAAAGTTTCAGCTTGGTAGGGACCTAGAGAGGAGCAGGCTGAGTTAACTCTGAGACTTGCCATGCCGAAGAGGAAGAGAGTAACAGACTGAATTTGTTATGAGTGTAGTACACAGCAGCAGTCAGAAAGGATGCTGTTTAGCGCTAGGGAAAAAACACAGTTGGAGTTTGAATTACCCTTTTCCGCATGAGAAGCTTATCTCTATACCTTCTGTCTGCTCTGCTGCCATTCTGCTAACAATGTAAATATTGCCTATAAACTTCTGAGGCCTTGATTTTGTATTTTTGAGTCAAAGAAGGAAGTGACTTTTGTACTTGACTTGCCCTACTTAGGAATTGTGATCTGTGGTGTAAACATTAAAGTAATTCAAAGGAGAAATCTTCTCATTTGGTACTAAACTTCACTAGTGAGGAGTGCTAAGTATGATAAATGGACCCAAGAGAATAGTTAGTTATTCATGCTTGTGTACTGCTGCGCTGTGTCTCGGTTGAGAAACTGGTTTCTCTTGGAGAGAAAAAAACACCAGAGAAAAACACATCCACATAGCAGAACTGTAATATCCTACAAGCCTTTTATTGAGATTAGGAAGCATTTCAAACACTTGCTTCAAAACAAAAAACAGAAAAGGCTTGGGTGCTTGGGCAGTAAATACCAGGTATGCTGCTACTTGCTTTCTGTTAGCAAAGCATCCCTAATCATTGTGTGTGTACCTGGTGGTTGTTCTCTGGTGTTGCAGGAGAGAGTCAATGTTCTAACCAAAACCATTGTATGACCAAAAGATGACTGTTAAAAGGATTCGTCTTGAAGCTTCATCAATTCCCTTTTCACCTTCTAGCTCCCCATTTAGATGGGGAAAGGACTGTGGGTAGCTGTGTGGCCGGGTATGCCTAGCAGAGGCAATAGCATTAATATTTCTGTGCCATAGATTGTGATGCTTTAGAACATATTTTTGTCTTTTTTCATCTCAAAAATATGACTGAGAATAAATGAATTTGTTCCTGAATTAGCCCAGACAAATGCCTTTTCATTCTTTAAACAAAAATATTTAAAGTAAGTAAATCAACAAACACCTTAGGGAAATGTATTCATCCGCATACAACTTTCTGTTGTCTCATGTCAAAGTCTACATGTCTTTGAATGTAGACTTCATGAAGCAGGTGTTTTCTTGCTCTGGTGGCCTAGCTGCTAGAGAACCTGTGTTAATATGGCCTGTCTAGTATCATACTCTAAGGAAGTTGTGATGACTGGAATGCATGTTCTCAACTTCTGTAATCAGGGTACTTGAAATATTTACAATACTGTGATAACTGTAAAACCTCTTATGCACACACACACGGCAACTACCTTATGTATTTTTGTCTTTCAGTTTCATGTCCTAGTTTGTCTCTCTTTTTTTTAACTTGTTTGGCAAAAATGAATAAAATAGAAACTTCTTTATCTTCTGTCTGACGCTTACCATGTAGACACTTAGAAAATGTCCCAGTAGGGGAAGAAGGGAGTAGGCAGGAGGGGAGATTTGAAGCTTTTTACAGACCAAACCCTTAGTGTCTCCTGTAGCTGCCAAATTCTGTATTGCGGAATTGTCTGTCAAGAGGCTGAAACCCTTTCACAGAATTGTCAGGGTTGGAAGGGACCTCAAGGATCATCTAGTTCCAACCTCCCCCTGCCATGGGCAGGGACACCTCATACTAGATGTTGTTGCTCAGAACCACATCCAACCTGATCTTAAAAACTTCCAGGTATGTTGGAACATGTTCAGAGAAGGGCCAAGAGGATGATCAGAGGGCCGGAGCACCTCTCCTAGGAAGACAGACTGAAGGAGTTTGGGCTATTGAGTCTGGAGAAGAGAAGGCTCTGAGGAGACCTTATTGTGATCTTCCATTATCTGAAGGGGGCCTACAGGAAAGCTGGGGAGGGACTTTTTAGGCTATCAGGTAGTGACAGGACTGGGGGGAATGGAACAAGCCTAGAAGTGAGTAGATTCAGATTAAATATTAGGAAGAAGCTCTTCACCACAAGGGTAGTGAGACACTGGCACAAGTTGCCCAGGGAGGTGGTTGAAGCTTCATCCCTGGAGGTCATCCTGGATGTGGTGGTGAGCAACCTGATCTAGTGTGAGGTGTCCCTGCCTGTAGCATGGGGGTTGGAACTGGATGGTCCTTGAGGTCCCTTCCAGCCCTGACAATTCTTCGATGGGTCTTTTCATGGATCCAGCAAATGGAATCAAGCAGCAGGGAAACTAATGCTGGAAAGGCCTCTGTGTTTGGAAGACCATCTCTAATGCCTGGGAGCAGCCTGTAACAACTACCTACCTGTGCTGCTTTCAATAAGTATGAGTCATGGAGGAGTAGCAAGGCAAGACTCAGCATTCTAATAACTTTCTTTGCTATTGCGTACAAGGATGGCTCCAACTGTTCACAGTTCTTGGTTGTAAAAGACAGTGCTTTGTAGAAGCAACTGATGATGCTTGTTTCAGACCCCTGTAGTTAGCCCAGTAGGAAAGGTAGCCCAAAACTCTTCTGACTGGGACATTTCCTGTTTGGTGGGCATAGTTGACAGAAAGCCTTCTAAACTCCAACTGCAGATTCATTTAGAGTAAAATAGAGTAATAGAATATACTGGTTTGGAAGGGATCTCTAGAGGTCATCTAGTCCAACTACCCTGCAGCGAGCAGGGACATGCCCAAGTAGATCAGGTTGCTCAGACCCTGCCAAGTGTGAGCTTGTATGTCTCCAGAGATGGGGCGTCCAGAGCCGCCTGTACCAGCGTTCCACCACCCTCGTAATAAAGAGCTTTTTCACAATGTCCCATCTAAATCTACCCTTCCCCAGTTAAAAACCACTATCCCTTGTCCTAGTGCTACAGGCCTTTGTAAAATGTCCCTCCCCAGTTTCCTTATAGGGCTGCTTCAGCCACTGGAAGACCACTGTAAAGTCTCACTGGAGCCTTTTCCAAGCTGAACAACCCCAAGCGTCTTTGAAGGAGAGGTGCTCCAACCTGCTGATCATCTTGGTCACTCTGCTCTGGATTTGCTCCACAAAGTTCATGTCCTCCTTGTGTTGAGGGCTCCAGAGCTGAACACAGTACTCCAGGTGAGATCTGGCCAAAGCGGATGGACAGAATCATTTCTCTTGACCTGCTGGCCATGCTGCTTGTATGCAGCCCAGGATGCGATCAGCCTTCTGGGCTGCAAGTGCAAGTTGTTGGCTCATGTGCAGCTGTTACTTTAAATGAGGTTTTTAATTGAGTATCATGTTTTAAAGCTGGCCTATTTTGGATTTAGTCCAGCTAATGAAACAAGAGAAGATGTGGTGGCACCAAAAGACAATGCTCTAGATTGTCAGGCATCTGTGCCTGCTTGAGAGGAAGCAGTGTGAAAGAATGTGCCCAACCAGTGATCTGCAAAGAAACTTCCCTTTTGGTTTGCTCCTTGTTGGGATTCTCTTACAATCTTATATGCTGAAGTCTAGAGCTTCAAAATGAGGCTTCCGTAAGTGCTTTCTGGCACAACGGAGATGCCCACAGGTAAAGGATATAGATTTTGCTTTATTGATAGGCTGAAACTGTGAAATGAAATCCCTCTTTTTCCACTGGAATGAAGGGTGGTTCTCTGCTCTGTACAACCATGTAACAACTGTTTGTGTTCAGCATGTTCTCATGCAGTCAAAATGGATGGTTCAATGTAATTTGTACCAAAAAGAAGTTCCTTTTTTTGTGTTTCCTTGCACACCTCTCTATGGAATGGTGAAGAGTTTGTAGCTCACATGGCAGATGCTGATTGTGCTTTAATTCAGTTCAGGTTCTCTACCAAGAAGAACAACAGAAGAACAAGAAGTGAAGAGAATGCAAACGCTGATTAAGACAAGTCATGCCTGCATATGTGGCCATGGGCTTCCTTCAGGGCTGAAAGTTTCTCTGTACCTGGCTGGACTTACCTGGCCTGGACTGCTGGGCTGTGCAGTCTGTCTTCCCTGAAACATTTTAATAGGTCTCTCTCTTTTTCATCTCTATCCGTGAATTTTCCATTTTGCAGGTGGTGTGTTTTTTTGATGGTGGGTTGTGTGTTGGTTTGTTTTAGTGTTGTTGTGTGTGCGTAGTGTGTGGTTTGTGTGGTGCTTATTTCTCGGTTGGTTGTTTGTGGGGTTTTTGTTTTGAGTTTTTTTGTTCAGTGGTTGGGTCCGCTCCCTCAAAGGTCATTTTCTGCAGATCGAGATATGTAAACTGCCTCAAGGTTGTTTTAAAAGAATAGTGGACGCAAGCCCACTGGTCCTCCTAGGAGGAAATCTCAATGAGATCAGTCATATTCCTTTTGTTGCTTCCCTTTTGCTTTTGTTCGCTCCTATGCCTTCTAAAACAGCCAGGAGCATTTGTCATGAATCACTTCTAAGTTCATTTTGTCAGAGTATAGTCAATAGGGATGTGCCTATTTTTTTCTCCTGCAATAAATCTACCAGAAATGGTTTGTTTGTTTTTTAAAGAGCCTTAAAATACAAACCTCAAAACCACACCCAATCTTCCAAATGTTTTGGCCATAACTTCACTCAGTGTTTTTTATTGGTCTGTCATTTCTTTGATCCCTCTGTAGTTAATGATTATGGACCTAAGGGATGCAGAGCTAAGGTTCTCCTTGCCTATATAGCTTTTGGTAATTTTGACATGTCTTTTATAATATAGTGTTGTGGTGGGATGTTGTGGGTGGGGTTTTTTTTTGTTGTTGTTGTTGGTTTTGTTTTTCCAATTTAAATGATGAATATGAATTTTTTTTTCTTACCTGGCTGTGGACTGCTATTGAGCTTTTCTGAGGGTGGTGGGTTTTACTGGTGGGGATGTTGTGACACTAGCAGAGCTGCTGTGGGGAAGGATAATCTGCTGAAAGACCAAAGAGTGGAAAGCACAGGCAGTATGGTATTTTGTGTTCTGCCAAGCTATTTTCTTTCCTGATGGCTTTCACCTCAGATCAGGCCAAAAAAAGGTTTTGTTTTTGTGTTTTTTTCCCCCCCTTTTTTTCCTGGTTAATTTTTGTGTTAGCATCCTCCTCCTGTTCTCATTGTGAATTACAGAAAGGAGAAATGAATCAGGTGTCCCTGGTGGGAGTTAACTCATGTGTTGAGATCCATAGCAAATTTTTCTCTCTGAGGCATAGGAAGTTTCAT